>PVKB01005323.1:0-103511 GCA_004027205.1 Ctenodactylus gundi
GAGAGAAAGATTATGTAGTGTCAAGGCTAGAAAGGCAGTGTCTGGTCTACAAACAGTTTTTATAGCAAACCAAAGGTAAAGATCTCTTCAGAGGGCACCAATGAAACTTGTAGAAATACTTCTGGTTTCTGACACCATGTCTACATGTAACTTGCCACACATCTTTCCCAAATTCCAATTATTTTTTACAGCCATAGGACTTACTATATAGCCTAAAACACAGACAGACATCCAATAAATGCTTTAGAAGAGCTAGGTGTCATGGCACACATCTGCAATCCCAGTTCCTGAGAAGAGGCTGATAATAAGAGGACTAGGAGTTTGAGACCAGCCTGAACAACCTAACGAGAACTTGTTTCAAAAAAGTAAAATAAAATAAATGTTAATGAATTAGGAATGCGGCTCAGTGACAGAGTACCCCTCAATTTGACTTGCAGTACTGCATTATGGAAAAAAATGCTTTGGAACAGCTGTTACTTAGAACGAACTACTACTAGATACAAACCAGTTTGCAATGTAGTCCAAAGCTGCACTAAAAAAAAACAAACAGCATAGTGCCTAAACTCCGTGGCAACAATGTCAGACATACCTAAACTCAATTCCAGCTACGATATACGTTAGGTACACGGTTTTAAACAATTCACATTACTACCATGTGTCTCGGTTTACTTATTTGAAATAGGAGAATGCTATGTATTTCACTAATTTATGAGGAATAAACGCAGGAAAAGCAACATAATGCTTGGCTTACAATAAGTACTTGCACAACACAAGCCATCATCACTATTAGAGATGTAGAAGTGACCAGACACCTGACCCCAAGGCTAAGTCTTATTTATAAGGAAAGTAATGCCTACAAGAAGGGTCACGCTGAGCACAGAGGTGCACATCTATTAATATAATTCCAGCTCTTGAGAGGCTGAAGCAGGACTGAGAGTTAGAGGCCAGCCTGAGCTGCACAGAGAGTTCAAAGCCAGTCTGCTACACAGCAAGACCCTGGCTCAAATAAAAAAGAAGCGGGGTGGGGAGTGTAAATTAACTGCCAATTATTATACAAGAGCTGAGCAGCCTCAGAGTTTGGATTAACAGCTGTATCATACAGTTATCTACTTCTCTATTCCCAATTATAGTTCCACCAAAATAGCAATGAAAGATATAATAGTTTGTAAAACTTGGAAAGTTCTAAGATACACTCAAAACACTATATAAAAACCTACAGTAAAGGTTTATATATTAAAATACTATGTTAAATTTACTCCATGTATGAAGAAAATACAGCTAAATTTCTTGCCTGCCTAAAAGAATGAAAGAGCAATCCCAGGAAATAGAGTTCTATAATTTTTCACTTTTAATACTATATAAAAACAAAATAGCCAGGCTCTGTAGCATTTGCTTATAATGCCAGCTACTCGGAGGCTGAAGCTGGAAGATCTCGAGTTCAAGGCCAGCTGAGGCGACAGACCAAGACTTTACCCCTCTCAAACAATAAAAAAGAAGTATAAAACAGAAATATTCTGTTGCTAATTTTTTTTAAGGGCTGGAGATGTCACTCAGTACGAAGGCCCTTGGTTCAATTACCAATACTGCAAAGAAGAAGGGGTGATGGTACACCCCTTTAATCTCAGCTGTAGGAGACTGATAAAGGAGGATAATACCAAGTTTAAGACCTGCCTGGGCAACTTAACAAGATTCTCTCTTTAAAAATAAAAATGAGCTTTGGATATAGCACAATGGTAGAGTACTCGCCTAAGATGACACTATGAAAATGCAAAAATAATTAAATAAATTATGAGGCCTAAAAGAAAAATAAACATCAAAGCTAACATAAAGATATCTAGATTATAACATACCTTTTCAAATTCAATAAAAGCATAACAGAGGGATTCTCCGGTTTTCCAATCTCGGATAACTTCGCAACTGAAAGAAAGTTTTAAAATGTGACTTGAAAAGCAGAAACCGTGCATTTTCTTCAAAACTGAAAGTCAAAATAAGCTAGTTATTAAGACAAAGTGAAATTCACAGATCTCCAAATTCATGCTTCTCCAAATTTCTTCAACAAAGATTATTTTTTAAATAGCTCACCAATCCAGTGACTAAATTACTTAAGTTCAATTCTAAATGGGCCCTCTAGGCCTACAGTCTTAAAATCCCTAAGCACTATAGAAAGAATAAAAATATTTAAGGGACCTCCAGACAAGATGGCAGCTGAGTAAGTCCTGCTCAATGGCTCCTCACAAGCTCATCCAAAAAGTTGACATACAGTTAAAAAACTACCTGTTCCATTTGGCTTGGAGAGGAAGGAGAGCCTCAAGAACTGTAAAGAGGCCATGGGAAGGTTGGAAACCCTGAACACACTTAAGAGGCTGAAGAAGATGCCAGCTCAGGAAGCCTCAAGCAGCTGACAGCAGCAGACAGCTGCTGCAGACCAGAGGCAGGCCCAGATTCTGAGCCCCGGCCCCCAGAAATGAGCCTGTGGGTAGTATACACTGTAAACGCACTGCAAGCTTCCCCTTGAAAGGTCTCCTCCCTACAGCTCACCCAGCCAGCTTGGGAGAAGCAGCTCTTGGCAGCACCATACCAGGAAATGATGTAGACAGGAGACATTTTGAAAAGAACCCAAGCCTGAACTATTAATAGGTTTAAAAAAGCCACAGGCTGGCCACACACCAGAGATTTTGGGGACACTCTTAACCAGTACCTAGGAAGAAACTACAAGAAACAGTCTTAGAAAGGGGAAAGGCCACCAACCTTTTGAACGGTTGAGGCCAAGCCCCCAAGGAGCACAGGCTGTGAAGGGTGGAGCGCCTGCCTCAGGGGGAGGGAAGCCAGGACAGACAGAAGAGCTTTGCTGAGGGAGCAGGAAGTAGCAAGACGCCTTGAAGGCCATGAGACCATTAGGTTCCTCTTGCTGCCTCTTCCCGGCACAGAACTCAGTGGGCTTCTAAATCTCTCCCCACCCCACACCCTCATACACATCCAGAGAAACATTTTGGCTAGGGCATTAAAGTGAAGTCCTGCAGCAATAGAATCATGGGAAGACCAAGCAACAGGACACATGCAGAAATGTCTGATTCCCCAGAAGCTAATAACACAGATCGTGAAATAGTAGAAATTATAGAAAAGACAAAAGGGGGGAGGGGGGGATGGGACCGCTAACGGGGGGTGGGAGGGGGAAGGAAACAATGGGCCAAACTGTCAAATCAGTTCAAACATTGCATACCTTGTTTAAGAAATAAAATTTGCAACACTTTATTACTTTATTGCAAGAAATAATTAGAAAGCTTAAAGAGGAATTTACTACTAAGTAAATGATAGTCTTAATAGATAGTTTACTGGGCTTATAAAATATACAAATAAAAAACAAACTGAGCAACTGAGGTAAACAGGCAACGCAAGATATGAAGGAATATTTTGGTAAATAAGTAGAAAATATGGGGGCTGAAGGAATGGCTCAGTGGTTAAAGCGCTTGAGCACGCACTAAGTACCCGAGTTTGATTCCCCAGCACCACATAAACTGGGCATGGTGGCGCACGCCTGTAATCCCAGCACTTGGGAGGCTGAGATAGGAGGTTTGCCGTGAGTCCAAGGCCAGCCTGGGCTCTGAAGTGAATTCAGGACCAGCCTGGACCACAGAGCAAGACCCTGTCTCAAAAAAAAAGTAGAAAATATGAAAAAAACAAGCTGAAATTCAATATTAAAAAATGTATTTTAAAGCAGAGGAATCCAGCTTAAATAATGCAAGGACAGGATATAAGACAGTGAAAAGAAGGTTGAAAATTTAAATGCTATATTCAGGGATTACTCCAAAACAAGAAGTGAACAAGGTAGTGGACACAACAGGTACTAGATAACTGGAAAGATTCAACCTCAGAATTACAGGTGTGAGAGAAAGAGCAGAAGACTGCACAAAAGGTATTAAAAAATGTATTCACTGAAATCATGGCAGAAATTTTCCCAAATCTAAAGAAATAAATTAATATTCAGATTCAAGAAGCATACAAATAATCTTGACTAGAAAAGAACTTTGCATGACAACTCTTATGGAACTTAAAATGAAAAACAAAGTGAAACAGGGGGGTAGGGCAGGGAGGGACAAAAGGAGAGTGGGAAAGTCCTTATCACCTTGACAAGATACGTATGCACAAAAAATGCTAACCTTCATTGTAAACCTTAAATTTTGCACTTATACATATCAAAATGGGGAAAAACATAAATTCAGAAACAGAAATTCAACACAAAGAGAGATTACTAAAAGCAGTAAGAGAAAATAAGATTTATTCTACCAAGGTAAGCCTACCCAAATAACTAATAACTACAGATCCCTCAAATGCAAACTTTCAAGACCAGGATGAATGAAAGCTTTAAAAGAGAGCACATGCCAATCCAGGTTGCTGTATCCAGCAAAATTATCTCTCAAAATTGAAGAAGTAAAAATTTTCCTGACAACAAAACCCTAAAATTTATAGCCACTGTATCAGCACTGTATAAAACACTTGAGGGAACCTTAGAAATGGAGAGAAGACCAGCACCAAAGAAGCCAGAAGAAAGGAAACATAAAAAGGAAAAGTATACCAGAAAAAACAAACCCCAACACTTGAAAAACAAGACAATGACAGGACTCAGTGAAACTCTTACAGTAATTACTCTCAATACTAATGGCCATAACTTGCCAATCAAAAGACATAAACTGGCAGACTGGATCAAAAAACAAAACCCATCATTGGAGGAATACTGGCACAGTGATTTAAGCACTTGCCTTGAAAGCGTAAGACCCTCAGTTCAATTCCCCAGCACCACATAAAGTTGGGCATGGTGGTGTACACCAAAAATCAGTTGGCAGGCTAAGGCAGGTGGTTTGTCCTGAGTCCCAAGCCACCCTGGGCTATACCAGTGAGTTCAGGAACAGTCTGAGCTACAGAGTGAGACCCTGTCAAAAAAAAAGAATGAATGAATGAAAGAAAGAAAAGAAAGAAATAAAGAAAGAGTAAGAGAGAGAGTGAGCGAGAAAAGACTAAACCCAACCATTTGTTGTCTGCAAGGAACACATGTCATCCATAAAGAACCACATAAGCTGAAGATAAAAGGATGGAAACTAATACTAGATGTTACTGGAGTCTGGAAACAAGCAGGAGTAGCAGGGCTATTCTCAGACATAGCAGATTACAAATCAAAGCAGATCAGAATACACAAAGATGGGGGCTGGAGGAATGGCTCAGTGGTTAAAGCGCTTGAGCACACACTAAGTACCCGAGTTCGATTCCCCAGCACCACATAAGCTGGGCGTGGTGGCACACACCTGTAATCCCAGCACTCAGGAGGCTGAGGCAGGAGGATTGCCCTGAGTCCTGAGGCCAGCCTGGGCTCCGAAGTAAGTTCAGGACCAGCCTGGACTACAGAGCAAGACCTTGTCTCAAAAAAAAAAGAGAGAAAAAAAAAGAATACACAAAGATGGGCACTATATACTGATAAAAGAAACAATCCAGCAGGAAAGGCTCACCATTATAAACATACAAGCACCCAATATAAGTACACCCCATTACATAAAATAGAAACTTCTGGACATAAGAGGTCAAATGAATCCAATGCAATCATACTATACAATATCCCTTCTGTCACAAATAGACAAGTCAGCCAGGCAGAAGAGAACAACAAAAAACATCAGAGCTAAATCACACCATGGAACAAATAGACTAAAGAGTGTTCCATCCAACATCAACAGAATATACCATTTTCGCAGCAGCACATGGAACTTTGTCCAAAATGGACCATATCCTTGGCTATAAGACACGCTTAAGATAAATAAATACTCAAGAATTGAAATAATTCCCTGCATTCTTCCAAATCACAGTGGAATAAAATTAGAAATCAACAGCAAAAGAAATGACAGAAATTATAAAATACACAGAGATTAAGTAATAAATTATTAAACAAGCAATGGAACACATAAGAAACCAGAGAAGAAATTTAGAACTTCCTAAAGTCAAGTAACAGTGAAAGTACATCTTGTCAGAGTGTATGAGACACACACAATGAAAGCAGTACTAAGAGGGAAATTTACAGATACAAATGCACACATGAAAAACACAGCAATCACAAACACAAAATCTTATGCTGCAACTCAAAATCCTAGAGAAACAATAACAAGCCAAATCCAAAAGCTATAGAAGGAAATTATAAGAATTAGAGATGAATGAAATTGAAACTAAAAAAGAAAAAGAAATCAATGAATTAAGGATAAATCGAAAGGATAAATCAAGACAAACTTCTAGCTAATGCTAACAAAAGAAAAAAAATTCACATCAATGTAATTAGAAACAAAGAAGGTGAAGTCATAAGTCACTGCTGAAATCCAGAGGACTATAATAAACTCATGGAAAACATACATTCCAAAAAATTCAACAATCCAGAAGAAAGCGATAAATTCCAATACACACAAGATAACAAAACTGAACAAAAAAGATATACAAACCGTGAATAGACCAATAACCACGGATGAAACTAAGGCAGTAGTAAACAGCCTATGAACAAAGAAAAGCACAGGACCTGATGGATTTACACGGAATTTTGTAAGAATTTCAGGATAAAGCTAATGTCCATAATTCTCAAACTTTTCTAAGAAACTGAAAGAGAAAGAACACTGCCAAATTACTTGGAAGCTAGAATCATCTTGATCCCAAACCAGACAAAGACCTAACAAAGAAGGAAAACTACTGGACAATTTTCTTATTATAAATGCAACAATCCTTAACAAGACATTTGCAAATAGACTGTAACATATTATTAAAAAGACCCTATACCACGACCAAGTTATTTTTATCCCAGGATGCAAGCATGGTAAACATGTGTAAATCAATTCATGTAACGCAGAACAAAAATCACATGACTATCTCAACAGATGTAGAAAAACTGTTTGACAAAATATAACACCCCCTCTTGATCAACAGCCTGATGACAGCAAGTATAGGACTTTACCTCCAGCTGAGAAAAGCAATTTATAACAATCTTCTGCCAAAATCATCTGAAATGAGGGAAAACTGAAAGCATTTTCCCTCAAATCAGGAAGAACACAAGGGTGTCTATACTCACCACTCTTGTTCAGCATGGTGCTTGAAACCTTAGCCAGAACAATCAGGCAAGAGAATGGAACAAAAGGAAAATGCATAGGAAGAGAAAAAGTTAAAACTATCCTTATTTGTAGCTAACCTTTATATAGAGGATCCCGTAAGACTTAGAAGTAATAAATTCAGCTACCGTTGCCTGGTTAAAAATAACAGCACTCCTCTACAGCAACAACAAAAAGATTGAAAAAGAGATCAGAAAAATATGCCCATTCACAGTACCTCAAAAAAATTAAATACTTAGCAATCAATCTAATTAAGGAAGTAAAAGACCTCTATAATGAAAATTATATTATTCTGAAAAAAGAAATTGAAGAGACTATTAGAAAACTAAAAGCTATCCCCTGTTCCTGGATAGGCAGAATCAATACTGCCAAAATGACCGTGCTACCAAAACTGATCCACAGACTCAAGGCAATTCCAATCAAAATACCAATAGCATTTTCAACAGATACAGAAAAAAAATGATCCTAAAATTTATATGGAACCAGAAAAAAAACAGAACAAGCAAAATAATTCTAAGTAACAAAACAAAAGCAGAAGGCACAATAAATCACACATCAAATTATATTACAAAGTAACAGTGATTTTTAAAAAAAAAAAAAAAAAGCACACGGTATTGGCACAAAAACAAGTGGACCAACAGAACAGAACTGAGATAATCCTCAGCACCTTCAGCCATCTGGTCTTCAACAAAGGGGCCAAAAATACAAAAATAACAAACGGCACTGAAGAAACTGGTTAACCACATGCAGAATAAAACCAGATCCACACCTTTCACCATGTGACCCTTGGACTATCTCTATCCTCGGATTTGTAAGCCTTCCAACTAGATCCTTTTTGTTATAATTTCTGTAAATTCTGCCTTCTGAAAGAACCCAAACTAATACATACCATGTACCAAAATCCAATCAAAATGGATCAAAGACATAGATATTTAAATGGAAACACAACTTGCTGGAAGATAAAGTAGGCAAAACCACTGAAGACAAATGCATAGGCAAGGACTTTCTCAATGCACGTGAGATAACATCAAGAGTCAACAAACAAAACTATATCAAATTAAAAAGCTCTGCACAGCAAAAGGAACAAGCAATGGAGTAAAGAGAAAACCAGCAGAACGGAAAAAAATTTCGCCAGCTACTCCTCTGACAGAGGGCAATTATTTAGAATACAAAAGAACTGAAAAGATTAGACTTTCCAAAATAAAAGACAAAAAAATGGACAACTGAAATGAATAGGCATTTCTCAGAAGTATGAACTGCTAATGAATACATCAAAAAATGTTCAGCATCTTCACCCATCAGAGAAATGTAAATACAACAACACTGAGGTTCCATCTAACTCCACTAAGAATGGCTAAGATTGAGACTGGAGTAACAAACAGTTCAGCAGTTAGAGTGTTTGATTAGCAAGCATAAGGCCCAACCTGAGTTCAACTCCCCAGTACCACATAAAACATGCATAGTGGTACACATCTGTAATCCCAGTATTCAGCAGGCTGAAGCAGGAGATTGCTCTGTGATGGAGGTCAGTCTGGGCTACGTAGTGAGTTCAGGACCAGCCTGGACTACAGAGTAAGAGCTTGTCTCAAATGAATGAATGAATGAATGAATGAAGGCATCAAGAAAATACCTTAAAAAATGACTGGTATTAAGAACTTTTTTTTGAAACAGAGTCTCGCCATATAATCTAGGCTGGTTGGGAACTCACTAGGTAGCCCAGGCAAGCCTTTAACTCATGGCAATCCTCCTGCCTCAGCCTTCCGAGTGTAGGCAATATTGTGGTTAGAGCACTAGCAAGCACAATTCCTAAATTTGACTCCCCAGTACCACACAAACTTGGCATGCTGGCACATGTCTATAATCGCAGCACTTAGGAGGCTAAGGTAAGAGGACTGCCTTGAATTCTAGACCAGCCTGGTGAGTTCAGGATCAACCTAGACCATAGAGTGTGGACCACAAAGTGAGACTCTGTCTCAAAACAAAAGTGCTAACAAGGTTGTGGAGGGAAAAACGAACCCTTCTACTCTACATTGTTGGTGGAACTACAAACTAGTACAACCATTATGGAAAGTAGTATATTCCTCAAAACTGAAAATCAATATCCCATTTGATCCCCCTCTGGAGATATTTCCAAAGAGTTAAAGGCATTATATAAAAGACTGATACAGGCTTAGAGCTTCATCAATTATAACAGTCAAATCCTGGAAGCAGCCATTGAGTCCATTCACAGATGAATGGATAAAGATGTGGTATATTTACACTAGGGACTGCTATTCTACCATAAAGATAAACTTTAATCATCTGTAGGAAAATGGATGTACCTTGAAACCATTGTGGTTAGTGAAATGAATCAGATACAGGCTAAATATTGTAATGGCTTCTCTGGTATGAGGAAAGTAAATCACAAAAAAATTAAAAAATAAAAGAGTGATGGAAAGAAAAAAGAGAGATGGAAGAAAGTAGAAAGATATACTTTGTGGAGAGGAAAAGGGGATGTGGAGAGGTAAGGGTGTGGGAACAGGGGAAGGAAGTAAAAAGGATCCAGATGTGATATGTAAATGCACTAATTCCTCAAGCTACTTCTTAGTTACATGTTTTGCAAAAAACATTACAGAATAAAACTTTAAAAATTTAAAACATTGTTTTTCTTTCATAAAAATAGCTTCCACAAATTTTTAAAATCATAATTCACTTGTAGTCCAAAACAAGTGAATATCAAATCATTTCTGGTCCAAACCATATGAATGTACACACAGTATTAGAATAACCTATGCACATTCGGTCATACATATATATAAATGTTCAGTAAGTTTATGCTTTAAAACTGTAATGTAAAATCAGCTCAATTTTAACACTGTAAGTACAGTTATTCGTAGACCTAACCTACCAAAAAATAATCAAGCGAAAGGGCCAGTAAATTGAAGTCGAAATCACCTGGCTTGCCTCTTTATCCATGCTTCATATATCCTATTTTTAAATTTTAATAAATGAGTAATGAAAGAAAATCCTAAACATTAAACATTTTCATGAATTATAAAATCATCCCCTTCCTTACAGAAACATTAACATTAACTACATTAATAATGTGCAAGAAGTTAACAAAGAAATTTTGAAAGGAGTTAATTTTTACATAGGTAGATGACAATTTTATGAGTTAATTAAATGAGATAATTATTGTAAACAATATAGAAAACTGTTAAAATTACTATAGAACTATGCTGGGAGTGGTAGTACACACCTTTAATCCCAGCATTTGTGAGACAGGAGGATTGCTGGGAACTGGAAGCCAGTCTGGGCTACAAAGTGAGTTCAAGAGCAGCCTGGACTATAAAGCACTGTCTCAAAAAGGAAAAAAACAAAAACAAAACAAAAAAAAAACTATAGAACTAGACTTATATCATTCCACTCATTTCCTATTTTAGAGTAAAAATGTTTTGTTGGGTCTGGGAGAATTATTCAGATATTTAATCTCTGTGTGTGTATGTACGTTGTGTGTACCCCTTTCTTTCATAGTGTCCAAACTCTCACCAGTAAAAATTCACCCAAAGTTCACAGACCCACCAAAAACATGTCATTAGGAAATCACCAACTAATACCTAGATGAATTTCTCTTTTTCTATTCTAGGAATTACCTTCTTATGGGCCCAAATCTTGAGAATATTATTTCCAGATCTTCATCTGTAGTCACTGGATTCAATTTACACACAAACAACACATTTTCTGGAGGTTTAATATCTGCATCAGGTAGGTCTCCCACCTAAATCATAAATAAGCACAAACATAGATCAATTCCTTTATTTAGTTCCCAATTTAAATTTGTATCCAGGCCCTAAGCACTGATTTCCTTAAAACATCTAAGTTTACATCATAAACTACTATAGGCTCAGGAAAAGAAATTTATATAAGATTTCAAAGTCTGAAATGATACTGTTCCTGATAACAAAATTAATAGCTGATATTTTCCTGACTCATACTTCATATGAACACTGTGCTTTGTGCAAAAACTCTGTGACCCCTTCAAAATTATTACTAATTGTCTATTTCTGGTACTTGGAATTAAACCAGAGCCTTCATACTGAGCCACATCCCCAATCCTTTTTATATTTCTTGTTTTTGCACAAGGTTTCAACTAATTTGCCTAGGGTATGCTCAAACTTGTGATCTTCCTGCCTCAGCCTCCCAAGTGGAGGGTTATAGGCATGTGCCAGCACACCACACTGCTTTGCTGTATTTCTAATTCTTAAAACAATCCTGTATTTTTCAGCTATCTATGGAAAAAATTACACTTTTCAAGCAAAACTGAGAAGGGCAAGTAACTTGTCCCAAAGTACACAATACAACTACCGGAGGTGGGATTTGAACCTAGATCTATCTCTGTCCTCAAAGGCCCAATTTTACTCTGACTCTTTCTTTGTTCAAGTTTTTTACATATCTGTTTAATAAAGGAAAGAAAGGAAGAAAGAAACAAAGAAAAAAAAGAAACAAAGAAAGAATGAGTGTATGGGGTGGGGTGTAGTTCAGTAGCTGGAGTGCTGACCTAGTACATATATGGCCCTGACATTAATTCCCCGCATCCCATAAAAATTAGCTGGGCATGGTGCTGCCCACCTGTAATTCCAACATGGGAGAAGCTAAGGCAGGAAGATTGCTGCAAGTTCAAGGACAGCATGGGGGTACCTAGTGAGTTCAGGACCAACCTGGACTACAGAGTAAGACCCTTTCTCAAGGAAAAAAAAAAAAGATTATGTAAAATATGACTAAAGTTAACAAAGCAGGAAAATAAAAACCACCTATGATGCTAATGTGCCTATACATAAGAATTAATATATCCCTAACCTTATTTCATTATTTCTCTGCTTCTTTTATCAAAAATCAGAAATATCTAGCTAAATTTTTAGTTTTCCTTTTTGACTATTCTCTTGTGTGCCCTTAGAATTTTACCCATACATATGCATTCCTAAGCAATTTATTTTCTAGTTCTGCTATTCTTGAACTTCTGAAAAAATACTGAATCTAGTTTTTTATAACATGTCATATCCAATTCTTTCCATATTACTGTTCTAAATGGAACAACAATTCCTTGACAATGTGTCTATTTTTTTTTTTTTTTTCTTAAACTCAGCCTCTGGTCTTCTACTCTGGCCAAACTAAAGTCAATTCCACATAAACTCCTGCACTTCACTTCACTTCCCACTGAAGAACCTGTGAAGGTAACAGTAAGAAATAACCAAGATGAAGATATTGATTGCACTTTGGGAAAATTACATTTCCATGAGTCTTTATGGTAGCAATATCATTCTTGTATACATTCAAAAACTCTCAGAAGCTGGGCATAGCGCACATACATGCAGTCCCAGAACTCTGGGACGCTGAGACATGGGAATGGCAAGTAGCTTAGCAACTTAGTAAGACTCTATCTGAACTTAAAAAAAAAAAAAAACCATTAAAAAAGGACTGGGGATATAGCTCATGAAAATTCCCTGAGCTTAATCTCCAGTACTATTTTTTTAAAAATGGAGATGAATTTCTACTCTTGAATAAACACACCAAAAAAAAACCCTTAAAATAATCAAAAACATAAAGAAACTACAGAACCAGTAAGATGTGCTCAAGTTCCTGAAGTCTAGCAAAAGTAAACAATAACTTATGTTCAATAAGAAGTACCACAGGACCTGGAGGCATAGCTCAGTGGTTAAAGTGCTTGCCTAGCACCCATAAGGCCACGAATTGGATTCCCCAGCACCATATACAATTATACCATGCCTGTAATCCCAACACTGCAAGGCTGAGGCAAGAGGACTGCTATGTGTTCAAGGACAGCCTGGGCTACTTAGTGAGTTCAGGGTCAGTGTAGATTACATAGATTACTAGTCCTCCAAGGAAGGTAGGAAACAGCTTATTTATCTTTCCAGGTCTCATCCCAGTGATCAGTCCCGCCAGCAGTCCAAGACAGCACTGGCAGCCTGGAAGTCTGTGTCTACACTTGAGCACTCACAGCAGAGAAATCAGGAGAGACACTGTGGGTGGTGTGATATAGGTATCAGGATGGTGAGCATCCAGCTGCAGGTCATGTCGAGTCTCCAATTGGAAGGTGTGATAAAGATGAAAAAGTGCACATCTGGAGTTGACACTACAGCCTCAACACCATCACCCCTACACATTAGCCAGCTGCTGACCCCAGCTAGCACCAAATCCACGGGAGTCACTTCTTCTTCGAATCCTTGCCTGAAGACATCAGTGGGATTGTATATCAGTCTCCAATTGGATAATCCTAGATAACAAATTCTTCAACTGCTATTGCTTAACTGGATTAAACTTTATTTCTCATTCCAGAATAGTCTAATGTAGGTATTCTCAGTCAGCAAGCAGCTTTCCCTTATGTGGAAATTCAGGAATGCATCTTTCGGCTACATAATTACTAGGATCTGACGGCCTCAAATTTGAGGATAGAGACTGTCCAACATGGTGGCCTGCACATGTGAGAGCTGGAGTGTCCAATGGCTGCTCAGCCATGAAGTAGAACTCTGGTCTGGGACTGCAGGACAGCTGGTCAGAGTCTGCTGTGGATCTCAGTTGTTCAAAGAACAATGGAGAAGACCAGAGACTAAAGATCAGTGATGGGCAGGGGTGATGGACAGGCAGGCCAAGTTGAGACTGGAGCAAATCTGCCATGAAGATCTGCAGGATTTAGTAAGTTGCTGCTAATCTGTGGTGAAGATCTACCAGGTGTAGCAAGTTGTGTCTATAGACAATTGGGAAGGTAAGAGCTTTCCCAGAGGAAAAAGCTGTAAGAATCTTTCTTCTTCCTTCCTTTTATACTATTTGAGTTCCAACTGGGCCTCCCACATCTGGGTAGGTGTTCTTCCCTCATTCCCTGGCCCACAAATCACTCACACTCTATTCCAGGCTGGTTCTCAATTCCCAATCCAGGTGTGGTTCCTGATTTCCTCAAATTGACACAATCTCTCCAACGGTCACAGTTACTAATGTAAGAAAATGGCTCACTAATTGTAGCAATGTACCATACTGACACATTAATAATGAGAGAAAACAGGGAAGATGAAGGGAGGTTCAAAAGAGCTCTCTGTACTTTTTCTATATAAATCTAAAACTGCTCTAAAAAAAAAAATGAATTTGGGGCTAGAGGAATAGCACAGCAGTTAAAGGGCTTGCCTAGCAAGCACAAGTCCCTGGGCTGGATTCCCTAGCACCATGTAAGTCAGGCGTGGTGGAAAACACCCGTAATCCCAGCATTTGGGTGGCAGAGGCAGGAGAATTGCCATGTGTTGTGAGTTCGAGGCCAGCCTGAGTTACATAATAAGTTCAGGACCAGCCTGGGCTACCGAGTGGGACCTTGCTTAAAAATAAATTTACTGAAAAAAGAAAATCCATGAGACCACACTGATAATGAATAGACAGATCACTAAGACAGGAAGGTTCTTGTTTATAATAAAATGCAGGCTGATAATGATGGAAAGAGTTCTAAATGTGAGAAGTTATCACTTGGCATTCATGAGGTTCAAAATTGGTACAGGCAAGAACCATGATTATGAGAAATCTAGAGGAGAGAGTTTGACCAGAACAAGGTAGTTGAAAGGATTCATAATGTCTATAGATTACAAAGGGAAAAAAGGAAATCATGTAGTAAAGACAGTAGGCATCAGGGTTGGAGAAATAGCTCAGCTGTTAAAGAGCTTCCTAGCAAGCTCATGGCCCTGGGTCGCTATCCCTGCACCACATAAGCTCAGTGTGGTGGCGCACACCTGTAATCTCAGCTCTGGGGGTCTGAGGCAACAGGACTACTGTGAGTTCAAGGCCAGCCTGGATTACAAAGTGAGACCCTGTCTCAAAAAAAAAAAAAAAAAAAAAAAAAAAAAAGACATCAAGCATTGACCAAGTGACCGAAATAGCTTCTTCGGGTAAGGAATATAGCTGAATGACAACAATGCACTGGCTCAATGCTGGAGGGCTCACCTAAAATGCACAAGACCCTGGGTTCGAGTCCTACCGGTTCGAGTCCTACCACTGAGAACAAGAGTCATCTTCCATTGAGAGGCAGATGCATCTGTGTGCATTCACATGGGACACCTGACAAACAGAACATCAACCATATACCATTTTGGCCCAGTGTGCATAATTTTTAATCTAATCATGAAGTTACAAGAGATAAACCTAAACTGAAGAATATTCTATAAAATAAGTGACTTGTATTATTAATAAATGTAATGTCATGAAAAGTAAAGACGAATCCAGAAATCTTTCCAGATTAAGAGACTACAGAGACATGAAAACTAAACTGAAGTAGACTGGAAGTGGGAAAGGCTGCAAGGCATAGCGCTGGAACAACAGCAAAATCACATTAAACCACAGTTTAGATTTGTTGATTTTGATAACTGTACTGTGAATATGTAGGAACAGGCAATTTACTTTCAAATAGATGAAAAATAAGTGTGTTTATGTACATGTACAATTGAAACAAAAAAAGCAGATGTAGCAAAACGTTAAAATGCTCTGTTAGCTCAAGGGTTAGATTGCTTGAGTAGCAAAACACAAGGTCGTGGGTCCCACTCCCAGGCCACCACATACACCTATAATCCCAGTGCTAAGGAGGCTGAGACAGGCAGACTGCGCTGTGTTCAAGGCCAGATGGGGCCATATAGTGAACTCAGGACCAGCCTGAATTACACAGTGAGATCCTGTCTCCAAAAAAGAAAGAAGGAAAGAAAGAAAGAAAGAAAGAAAGAAAGAAAGAAAGAAAGAGAGAGAAGAATTTCTGAATGTAAAATATACAGAAGTTCTGTACTGTTTTTTAAAATGTTGAGTTTCTCTTCTAGCAATGAACTTCTAAATCTCTATTGTTAAAAGACTAATGATCTACTACATCTCTTGCTCTTTTGTCCCATTACATAAGATCTTTCTTCTAAGTCCAGCAATTTTCTTAGGATTTGTCATGTTATTGGCTCTTCTGGGTTAATATTCTTAAACATACAAAGTGCCTATTAAAAGATGTACTTTCGCTTACTTATTTCACTAAAGTTTCTTGAAATTATAGCTTGTGATATTTAGTGATTTACATGTAAAATACATCACAATAATTATTCCCAAAAGACTTCATACAATTAACTAATACATAAAGCATATTTTAGAGTGCTCATTTTCCATCCCAGTTTATTGCACCCTTGAACTATTTTATTATGCATATTATATATTCATTCATTCACTTACTTATTTAGCAGTGCTAGAGATTAAACTAGGTCCTTGGCATGCTAGGCAAGCTGTCTACCATTGAGTTACATCCCCAACCTTTATTCTACCATTTAATCCCAGTATTTGAGTGGCATAATGAAGAATTATTCTTTAATATAAATAAAATGCATAATAAATAACCTTTTAAAAGTTCTGTAGATATTTAACAATGAAATTTAATTAATTTGGGGGCAGAAGTGGTAATGGGAATTGCACCCAGGAACTTCCAACTGAGCTAAATCCCTAGATCACTTTTTTAAAATTTTGATACAGGGTCACACTAAGTCACTAAGTTGCTCAAGCAAGGCTCAAACTTGCAATCATCCTGCCTCAGCCTCCCAGGATGCTGGGATTGAAGGCCAAGCCACCAGACCAGCTAATTATTATTTATATGTTAGATATCCACTCCCATTTTTAAAAAACGTACTTGGCATGACATTGATAATGAAACCAACCAAATTTATTTACTTTCATGTATTGTTATCTACACAAAACTTAATCCAGAAGAAAGCTCTTCACTAAATTTTACTATTTTAAGACTACCACAAGATTCAAAAATAGGGGATGGAAGAATAGCTCAGCGGTTAAAGCACTTGCCTAGCAAAATCTAAGTACCCGAGTTTGATTCCCCAGCACCATGCCCAGCACCATAAAAACTGGGCATGGTGGAACATGCCTATAATCGCACCACTGGGGAGGCTAAGGCAGGCAGATTGTCCTGAGTCCAAGGGCAGCCTGGGCTATACCAGTGAGTTCAGGATCAGCCTGGGCTACAGAGAGAGATCTTGTTCCAAAAAGAAAAGAAATAAAGAAAGAAAAGAAAAAGAAAAACAAACAAAAACAAAAATAGATAAATTTGCAATAAGTATACATTAAACATGCTGTAAAACAACTATTTGAACAAAGATAATGATCTTACCATCTCTAAAAGAATAGCTTGAGTTTTGGCCTCTTTTTCTGCCTTTATTTCCTCTACTTCTTCGGCTGTTCTTCCTTTGAAGTCATCAATTTCTTCATCTGCTCCTATTCGGCCACTCTGTAAGGCAGAAGTTACTGATATAAACACCCAAAGAATAAAAAAAATCTGAAGACATTATGCTTTATTCTTAGTTCTATCAAATATGCTAGAATGGCAACTGAAACAAACTTATAAATGTCTGAAAACTGATTTAAATTAATACTGTATTAGCCAGATTAGATTTCTGATTATAAAATTAAAATAAACATTTATTTAGACACTATATGTTACTCAACAAAGTGCTTGGTGGAGAAGACAAATGATCTTAAAATTCAGAGCCAATCTCAACCATAAATTCATATTTGACAAAGCCATACAAGCAGAAATTTACACCTCAAAAGATGTGGAAGAACAGTCTGTGCTATTTCACAGAAATTCTGGAGGTCTAACCTGGCTTCAGAGAACCCCAACTGAAACATCTCTCACAAGATAATAGCTTAATCTGACTTTAAAGCTTTCTCCTAACTATTGTCAGGTGATAATAAGTTTTTCCATTCAGGAAACGGTGGTGCTTGCCTATAATCCTAGAACTCTGGCCTGGAGAAATGGCACAGTTGCTAAAAGGCAAGAGCCAGGCTATGAGCTCGATTCCACAGCACCACATAAAGCCAGGTGAGGTGGTGCACGCCTACAGTCCCAGCACTAGGGAGACTGAAGCAGGAGGACTGCAGAGAGTCCAAGGCCAGCCTGGGCTTCACAGTGAGTTTAGGAACAGTCTGGGCCACAGAGTGAGACCATGTCTCAAAACAAAACAAAACGAAACAAAAACAAACCTCTTAGCACTCTGGGAGGCTAAGACAGAAAGATGGCAAGTTAGTGCCAAACCTGGGCAACTGAGCAACTTGGTGAGACTTTGTCATAAAATAAAAATAAAAAGGGCTAGGGATCTGGCTCAGTGTGAAGTGCCTGGGTTCAGCTATGTTAAAAAAATTTTTTTAAATTGCCAAGGCATTGTTCATATAAACTTCCACAGCTAAGGCACTGTTAAACTAAAGAGAGGAAATAAATAGATAGGTACAAAAATGAGTACGTCTGTGGGGAAGCACAAGATCTCTGAACTTATTCTAGGATAACTGATGAAGCACGACGGCCATGGGGAAGAAATAAGTTTTTAGCGGACTAAGAAAGTAAACCCATGCCAGCTGCTAATAGGCCTGTACAATGAATCACATGAGGCTACTTACATCTAATTGTTCTCTTGTGGGTTCTGGTGACCGATCAGGAATTAGTAAATCAGGAGGGTCATCAAATGGATCATCTAAAATCACTGTATGATTTATCCTTACAAAATAAATGCAAGTCATTAAGTTATTTCAGAATCCGTCTTCTATTTTCACAGAATATACCCAATGATTCAAGTATCTCTAATGCCAAAAACCTCCAAGTTGCACAAGCATTTTACTAAACTGCACTACACTCTCATAATCAGTGTTGCGTTTCATTATTTGATTTTATGACTCCATATTACATTAAGATAAAAATGTCTAAATCTTAGTCCTTCTGTCCTTTTCCTCAGTAAACATTTTTAAAACTAAATTAAGCATAATTCCTCAAAATACAAGCAATTACAAGTAATAAGCATATGTGTAAAAATATTTTATAAGAATTCTTATCATCTTGTAACTCACATTTTAAAATTATTCAGAAACTAGTCTTACACAAACCATGACACCTCATGTTAGACATCACAGTATTAAAACATTCTAGTACATTCAAGATAGTAAGCAATAACCATACCTGATGTCTTGATAGGGTACAAAATCCTTGTCCACAAAGGTCTCATTGATTTTTTTAAGTATGTCCATGCCTTCGGTCACCTCACCAAACACGGTATGAACACCATCAAGGTAATCTAGATTTTCACCTGTAGTAATAAGAAACTATACAGAAAGACACATAACAAATATTTTTTTAAAATATACAATCTTAACTGAAATCACTTATAAGCTGGCAAGAAATGCATAAAATCAAGATTTTACAGCAACTATTTTTACATATTTTAGACCTAAATAAAAAGCAATTTTATATAAATTGGCAACATGAACACAGATATTTACCTGATCATTTAAAATACTTGGACAAACCATGGGCCAAGTTCCTTAGGCATAAACAGTAGAAAATAAAAGCATCTACCCTGAGTTATTATAAGGATTATACTACACAATGAATAAAAGGTATTCAATATGATTAGCTTTAAAATAAGTAATAAATACTATAAACAGGCCACAAATGTGAGCAGTGAAAAATATGGATGGCAGGATTTCAGGTAATGTTCTTCTATGCCTTTTTCTATATTTTCTAAATACCTCACAATGGGTATGGCTTACATTTAAGAGAAAACAACATGTTCCACATTACTTTATGGTGCTGATAATTTCTTTCTTCTTTCTTTCTTTCTTTCTGTCTTTCTTTCTTTTTTGGTGGTACTGTGAGTCCAACTTAGGATCTCTGCTTTGAGCTATAACTCCAGCCTACAACTTTTTCAGTTTTGTTTTGAAACAGGGTCTAAGTTGCATAGGCTGGGCTCAAACTTGTGATCCTCTTGCCTCAGCCACCCAGATTCCTGGGATTATAGGCCTGCACCACTGAGCCCAGCTGGTGCAGGCAGAACAAAGGGCCTTGTATAAACTACTGGTCACACTCTGCCACTGAGCTACACCCCTAGCCAATTCTTTGATTACAGTCTCTCATTATGAAACAATTTAAAAAAACAGCTTTACAGGCTCTCCCAGCCCATTTGTAAACAAAGCTCAGTGTCACCCACTTTCTAACCTGAGATCCATGCTGATCGCTGCCGTTGTTCACCATGGACACAGTGCCTTTCTTCTTGTGCTTAATTCTTGGCACTTTTTCTGCCTCAAAAAAGCTTGCTTGATCGCCATACAGTTGACTGAAAGTACATCCAATAAGGTTAAAAAAAGTTAAAAACTCTCAAAATACAGAGGTATTATAGTATCAGCAACTATTTCTTTATAACAAAGCCACTATGATTCAAAATATTTCTTCTTTGCTATAAACATTTAGGGAACTTGGAGAAAAAGCTCTACATGTGAACCACATATTTTCTTTTCTTTTCTTTCTTTTTTTTTTCTTTTTTCTTTTTTTTTTTTTGGAGACAGGGTCTCACTCTGTGGTCCAGGTTGGTCCTGAACTCACTTCAGAGCCCAGGCTGGCCGTGGACTCATGGCAATCCTCCTGTCTCAGCCTCCCTAGTGCTGGGATTATAGGCGTGCGTCACCAGACCCAGTTTATGTGGTGCTGGGGAATCGAACTAGGGTACTTAGTGTTTGCTAGGCAAGGGCTTTAACCGCTGAGCCATTCCTCCAGCCCAGAACCACATATTTTCTTAAAGACAGGGTCTCAATCTAGTCCTGGCCAGTCTTGAACTCACTATGCAGTCCAGGCCAGCCTTGAAATCACAGCAATACTCTTGCCTCAGCTTCCCCATGCTAGGATTATATATAGGCATGTACCACCACACTCAACCAGTATGTGGTACTGGGGTATCAAATTCAAGGACCTTGCTCTTGCTGGGCAAGCACCTTAATGGCTGAGCTACAGCCCCCACCTCAACATTTTAAACATATTTTATAATGATGAACGAATCATGGGCAACTCTATTTCATCAGTTAAAAGAACTGTGAGATGCGAAATGTATATGCACCAATTCCTAAGATGAGGATAATTATTAAGTGTCACAAACATATGCTAATAAAAATAATACTTATAAAGTAAATTTTAAAAAGAACTTACCCAAAAACAGACTCTCCTCCACGGCCAGTCCCCGTAGGATCACCAGTCTGTATGATAAAATCCCTCTGTAACATACAAGATTCATTATTAACTCAGAGGTTGCTAGATGGTTCCAATAACAAGTGACATGACTAATATCCACCAACTCACCTGTACATTGTGAATAAGGCAATAATTATAATATTTTATTTTGCACAACTTCAGGAAATTCAAGCAGGCTGAAAGAAAGAAAATATCAAATTAAACACACCCACAAACTCAATCCTAAGCAAGCAAAATCACAGTATAACTAATATTTAAATTATTAAAGGAAAAACAAAAAACAGTAAATGTCCAAAGCCATCAAAAAAGACAGAGCCAACAAAAAAGACAACACTTCAAATTACATTTTAATTTTCATTTTCTTAAGATTTCCTGGGCATCTGAGCTAATGCAGGAAATTGATATTTATCTGATATAAGCAGTCATTTATTGATTGGTTTTATTAAGAGAAAAAAGGGCAATTAAATAGAGAGTTGCTTTGCTATCTGATTACTGGCCTTTGCTACCTAACACTTCTTTAATGAGTGGTTCTGTTTCTCTGTGGAAATCTTGCATATCGCAAGTACCCAGAGCTTAGGAAACTTATGAGCGTCTGAAGGGGCACCAAAGACAACAGGCACAGCACCTTCTCGATCATCAGAGCAGAGGTGTTGGAGGCATACATCCACAATGTGCAGAGGCCCTATCAGAAATTCCAATAACATACCCTGTTCCTGGGTCAGAAGGAACATACTGGTTCACCTGGGAAGACACATAAAAGGGACTGATCACCCAGTCTCTTGAGCCCCCTCACGTTTCTGAAAAATGTACAGGACGAACCTGAGACATATGTCGGGGAACTGGCCTTAGAATAATGCCTAAGGGAACTACCCTAAAAAACAGCACATAAAAGCTGACCCAAAACACATATCCTCTAGTGGCTCAGAACAGCTTACAGTTCTCAAGAAAATGGTAAATAAAAACTGGAAGAAAGAGAAAATGTGTGGAGACAATCCACCATCTAACACCCCAGCCAGCTTTGTTTGACAATTATGGAAATTCAACTTGCAAGTACTTAGAAAAATGGAGAAAATTAGCTAAAGACATTTTTATTTTTAGGATTCCCTCAGTTGGAAATCTTTGATGTTCCAAAATTAGTGTTTTGGGCACTAAACTAGAAATCCTAGGCAACAAAACAAAAGATGGACAGTCTATTTAAATTGGAATTTAGAAGCATTTCAGAGAAGGAATGATACAATTGCTAACTTGCAAGAAGTAAAAATTTTAGAAACAATATCTGAACTAAAAAAATATCGAAGAACAGGAAACCAACAAGATAATTTAGATACTGAAGAATGAAACTCTGCTCAACCTTCTGCCCTTATCTACCCCTCTCTATCTCTGCCTCCTCTGTGGGAATGTCGGCCTCCTAACTCATCATTCCCTCTTTCTGCTCTCCTCTCTAGTGATTCCCAGAGAAAACAGGAGGCCAGGCTACAAGAAAAATTATGATTCCTTTTAAGATAAAACCCCAGGGAAGAGGAAAGCCAAACACTGTTTACCCTCCCTAGACAAAAACTGAATTAAAATCTTTGATCACAGGGTTTCCTGATCAGCATAAGGACCCCCCTAGGATTTGCGAAGGATTTCAGATCACTCTATTAACATATGAATCAAGGTTTTCTGACTTGTATTAATTAATCCAATTATTGGCCCCAGGAAGCAAAGCAAAGGAATGGTTTCACTTGGCAGAATGGAAGAATTCCCTTGAGGATTTTGATAAAATAGATACTGATTCTAAAAATGCCTGCTGTGAGTTAGGGAATCTTTTCTGTACTGCAATACCAAAATTACTCACAAGAATTACTGAGTAGGCCAAAATACAGCAATGTAAGATAAGGCCTGGAGAAACCATGCCTGACTTCTAGGTCAGGCTTGAAAAAATATTTAAACAACACTCAGAAATTCCACCTGAGAATTTTGAGCATAATAAAAGTGATGCCTTACTAAATTCTGCATTTACAGAAGGACTGGAAAGGGATCCAGTTACTTCAGTCCAACAAAACAATACAGCATGGGTTTCATCCCCCAACAGATATCCTTGCTACCTTAGCAAACCAACTATTAAAGGCTGGGGGAATGGCTCAGTGGTTAAAGCTCTTACCTAGCAAGCCCTAAGACAAGCGCTAAGTACCCAGGGTCGATTCCCCAGCACCACATAAATTGGGCAAGGGGGCACATGCCTGCAATCCCAGCACTTGGGAGGCTGAGACAGGAGGACTGCCATGGGTGCAGGGCCATCCTGGGCTCCATAGTGAGTTCAGGACCAGCGTTGGCTACAGAGTGAGACACTGTCTCAAAAAAAAAAAAAAAACTATTGTAAGTAAGGAAAAGGACACTGGCACCAAAATTATGAGCTTACAATTAATAGTTAAGCTATCAGATGAAGGGATTTAACTCTTCCAAAAATGACAAAGTTATCTGTAACTATTATAAAAAGTCTGGCCATTTAAAAATGGATTATAGAAAACTGAAATGGTTGCTCTCTCAAAGGGAACAGGTCCCTAAGGGAAACCCTGAAAAAAAAAAAAAAAAAAACATAAAGCTAGAACAGGGTTGCTCTGAGGGAATACAGAGTTTTTCCTTTTCTCCTTACCAACACCTCAGCAGAAACAGAGATAATTATTAATTAAGAAGAAACAAACAAAGAACTTGACAGATACTGGAGCTACTTTATTGGTTCTAAACCCCATCATGTTTTAAAAAATCTCTCCCTCAGAGAAAAGACAAAATTCAAATAGTAGGAGTTTCTAACCTATTACATAAACCTGTAAAATTAAAACAAAACCTGTAAAATTCCACTTAGGAGAAAATGTAGGATACACCTTTCTACTGGTGCACTGTGCCTCCATTCACTTATTAGAATGTGACTTTTTAGAAATACAAAATGCTTATATTTCTTTCTCTCAAAAAGAGAAGACACTGAGAACCTCCAGACCCCCATTTTTTTCATGCTATTTGTAATGGAACAAAAAATAAATAAATAAACCATCCCTACAGTGTTAGAGAACCTCCCTTTCCAAGTACTAGAGGAAATACGGGCGAAATCCTCAACAGAGGGCAAATAAGACAGTCACTTCAACTGAAGCAACAACAGATACAAACAAAGCCCTGCCAAATACAAAGCAGTACCCTCTGGGGCAAGAAGCCCTACTAGGCATCAACCCCACTACACACGAATAACAAGAAAAAGGGCTTATAATTCCTATACCAGCCTTTGCAACACTCCAGCATTACCTGTAAAAAAAGACAAAGGAAGAGGCCGGAGATTTGTACAGAATCTCCGGGCCATAATATCCCAATAGTGCCTAGTCCCCACATCTTATTATCTAACGTCCCTCTAAATATACTGTACTTTTTCAGAGGTGGATCTTTGTAATGCCTTTTTTGGTAACCTGTTGCATCAAGCAGCCAGTATTTGCTTGCTTTTACCTGGGAAGAACAATATTTCTGGACTATAATGCCACAGGAATACACTAAAAATCCCACATATTTTTTCTCAAATTCTAAAACCTGATTTAGAAGATTTGCAATTCTTAAATGATTCTGCTTTAATCCAGTATGTGGAGACCTTCTTTTGTATTCTCCCTTAAATGATGCTTGCCTCAAGGAGGATATTATATTCTTAATACAACAACTAGCTAAAAAAGGAAGTCAAATATAGTCACATAGTAACTCCTTCTTGATTATGCATAAATCCTGACCACATTTCTGATATTAAAAAATTTTCCAGTCCCACCCCTCCCCCCCCCAAAAAAAAAAAAACTAAGGGAATTCCTAGGACTGACTATTTTGTCCAAATTGGATTCCAAACTGTACCTTGACTGCCCGGCTGCTACATTAAAAAGTTAAGCAGGAGAAACCTGATACAATAACTACTGGATCTGAAGAAGAGTCAGCACTCAAGACTTTTAAAACAGCTCTAAACCAGACCCCTGCTCTAGAACATCCCAACTATAATCTTCCCTTTTTTTCTTTTCATTCATGAAAAAGAAGGTAATGCACTTGGGTTTCCAAACCCAAAACCATGGAGAGAAGCACAGACTACTGGGTCAGCCCTTAGACCCAGTAGCCAGACGACATCCTCCTTCTATAAGATATGAAAGCCATAACTGCTACTGATATGCTACTAAAAACAGCTCAGAAAATCACTTTAGGCTCTCTCCTCACTATTTATGTGCCCCATTCAGTAAAACTTCTACAAAATTCACACCACACACAGCATTACTCAGTGAGCCATTTAACCTCTTATGAGATACTTTTGCTTTCACCTTCAAATATTTCTCTGGCACACCGTAATTCTCTTAATCCTGCTACTTTACTCTCTAACAGACGAATTACAAGATGATCATTACTGTACTCAAATAACCAATATACTTATTTCCCCCAGGTGCGACCTATCAGAGACACTCTTCGAAAATGTAGAATTGGTTTTATTTACTGATGGTTCTTTTTTTTTTCTTTTTCTTTTTCTTTCTTTTCCTTCTTTTTTCCTTGCTTAGGTTCTTGCTTAGCTACAGCCCAGGCTGGTCCTGAACTCAATGGTGGAGCCCAGGCTGGCCTTGGACTCAGGACAATCTGTCTGCCTCAGCCTCCCGGGTGCTGGGATTACAGGTATGTGCCGGCACACCCACCTTTATGTGACGCTGGGGAATCAAACTCAGGGCCTCGCGCTTACTGCCGTGCCATTCCTCCTGCCCATATGGTTCTTACTTATGAGATGAACAAGGACATTGCAGTTACCTCCTCTTAACAGAATTAAGAGCGCTATTTTACCTGAGACTAAACCCACCCAAATAGCTGAGCTCACAGCCTTAACCAGAGCAGGCCATTTAGCAGAAAACAAAATGACTAATACGTTTACCAGAAGTCATTATGCATCTAGAGTAGTGCATGGCCAGTGTGTTATGAAAACAAAGAGATTTCTAACTTCTTCTGGACAACCTACTCCAAATGTTCAGTAAATCTCAAAATTATTAGACACCATCCATTTGACCAATCAGGTAGCCACTATTATAATCTCAGGACATTCTAAAGCCAGCACTGAGGAGGCTAAAGGTAATAATTTGGCTAATAAAGCAGCATAGAGAATGGACTGTATGAAAAAAGCACATCCTGAAAGAATCTATCCTGTTCATTATGTCCATTCTATTTCTGACCTTATTCTCCAGGCTCAACCAATGGTGCCACAACAAGAGAAGGATGCCTGGCAACAGAAAGGTTGCAATTTCAATTCCCAAAACAATCTCTGGCTGAGACCAACTGGGAAGCCCACAATACCCCTAAGGGCCCAAATGCTTCTCCTGAAATGTATAGATAGATAGATAGAGATATAGATCTATATATCTATATCTATATATACATAGATATAGATACACACACACACACACACACACACACACACACACACACACACATAGTTTGACTCATTAGCCACTAGAAAAAAAATAATCTCATTGGGCAAATAATATTTTTGGAAGCCCACCCTAACAATATCACACAAGGGACAGTCAAATTATACTATCTGCCCCCAACACAACTCTGGTAGGCCACTTCATGAGACATGAGGACATTTCCCCTTACCAAATGGGCATGTTAAGTCTGGCAACTAGATTTCATTCAAATGACTCCAATGCAAGGATATAAATATGTCTTAGTGCTAATTTGTGCGTTTTCCCATTGAGCTGATGCTTTCCCGTGTAGGACAGCCACTGCCTTAGCAGCAGGAAAAATTCTGTTAAGACAGAATTATTTCTACATAAGGCAGCCCTGCTGAATTATATAGTGATTGTGAGAATCATTTTACTGGGCAAGTATGTAAATCCATCTGCAAAGTTTGGCCTATTACACAATATTTTCATTATGCTTACCATCCTCAATCCTCAGGGTTGGGTGAATGAACAAGTGGCACTAAAAATCAATTAGCAAACTTAACTGAAGCTTTTAGTTTCTAATGGCCAAAAGCTCCCCCACTAGTTCTCCTAAACTTAAGATCTACCCCTTTTGGCAAACATCAACTGTCACCTTTTGAAATAGTCACTGGGTGCTCTATGAGAATAGATGAGAAGCTATATGGACTTTCTCTGCTAAAAGGGGACATAATGCACTATTGTAAGGGACTTACGGAAATAACTAAAAATTCAAAACTAGTTACAGAATCTTTTCACAGTGAGTTCCCAGAAGATGAAAACTAAACCCAGGTTATTTCACCTATTAGAAAAGACACCACACCAAGGACTCTCTCCAGCCTTGATGGAAAGGACCCTACCAGGTACTTCTAACCACCTCCTGTGCTGCAAAACACCAGGGGGTAAACTACTAGACCTATATTTCATAGCGCAAGTGCACACCAACTCCCCTTGAGGACACATCTGTGTAGACTTCAGAAAGGCTTTATGATACTCACCTTCAACTGCATCAACAATTAAAATCACAAGAAAAGTGAACTCAAATTACAACTTTCATATATATATTTGAAAATTTCCTAGGAAATTCAAATCTACTTTGGTATATTCTCCTTTAACTAATGAAAATTATGTTAATTTTAAAAGCATTAATAACGTTATACTCTTTCACTAACCACATTTTTGTTATACTTGCTATTGTGGTTTGGATCTGGAGTGTCCTCCAAAAGTCTCATGAATTTGAATGTTATAGATTGTCTATGGAACCACGTGCTGTTTGGAGATTGGGGCCTAGTCTGGAGGGGTGGATTACAGGCACATAAACTGGATTAAAGGCGTGTAGTAGGGATTTACCACACCTTCCACACCTAGATCCAACAGGGGCTGATCACTGGGATGAGTCCTGGAAGGATATATAAATTGCTTCCTGCCTTCCTTGGAGGACTAGTCTCAACTTGCCTTGACTTGGCTTCCTGTTTGTGATGTTATGAGAAGCTGCCATGTACTTCCATTGCTGCCAGCCACCCCTGAATGAACCTTCTGAAACTGTGAGCTAAGATAAACATTTCCTTCCCTAAGTTTGTGGGTGTCGGGTATTGAGTCACAGCAACGAAAAAGTAACTAAGACACTTGCTTGGTTATCCAAGACTCCCAGCCTATTTGAACCAAGTCCTCAAGCTTGGAAAGATTCAAATTTCTCACTACCTCCAATACAGGACTCCACTGTTAACCAGTATAATTTGGATAAAGGTTCCAGGTTTTAAACTGTCAGAGCCCTAATTTTGATCTGCCTAAAGGGATTCCCTTTATGGGTTATCTCTATTTTAGACCTGCAACCCTCATATCCAAAGCAATAGAAAGTTTCCCTAATAAGAAAGAAGGGAAAAATTTTATTTGGGCTTGACAAATTGGAATACTTCATCTCCATCAACATGGCAGACAACAAATTAAAATGCCTGGGTATGATGATAAATCACTTGCAGCTGCCTGCATTTCCTGTAGCAGTATAAAGTGTCTGACAACCATCTGCTTAGTAAATGTGGTTGGATATCACACAGTATGGGACATAACCAAATCAATCAACAACATGAAGTCAAATTCATAGGAATAACTTGGTGGAATCATACCGCAAATAGCATAAATGCTACCATCAGACCTGGAGGGCTCTGGGAAGCCCTATGGCATACTCAGACCTCTGCCTATCTTGGAGTGACTTCTACCTTACTAACCTTTGTGTAGGATACTCAAAGGTTTGGGTAGACTTATTTTATCTAAATTGTACAAAAGCCTCCAAAGTCTTCAAGGGCAGATGGTGGATTAATCAAAACTGGCCACATGCTAGATTTTGGGGAGGAGAGTAGGGGGCAAAAAACCTGGCCAAATGCTAGAGCCAAAAGAGATCTTACTAGGAAAATAGGTGCTAGACTAGGAATTTTGGGACAGGCTGAATCTGTTGCAAATGAAGAAAGATATTCCTTAGGTAAAAAAAAAAAAAAAAACTCACTTTCAAAAATAGCACAGACAGAGGGAATGCTATTTCAGGAACAAGGTAAAAGGCTAGGAAGAATTTTCAAAGGAAAATGAAGCATTGCAAAAGTAGATTACAAATGCCCAACAAATTATGCAGGACTATTCCCAGACTCAGGTGGGAAAAAGCCTGTACCTTAACTCAACAACGGCTGCTAACAGTACAGATGGAATCTGAAGTAGTTATGGGAAGATGGCCAACACTTCTTGGTGCAGAGACCAAAACTAATGATCCACGGAAAACTGATGGACAGCCTTACTTATATAAGATGGAAGTTGTTAGTTCAAGATATTGCACTCAAACAGCCCATATTCCCCTACCAAACAAGTCTTCACAGTATCCTTAGTACAGCTGGCTGAAGTAAGAAAAATAATATGTAATACTCCCATTTTGCCAACAGAAGTAAGTGGGCAATACTACAAAATGACTCCTAGAGCACCATCTCCTTTTCTGACTGTGAAATAAGACAAAACAATGCAAACCAGACTTTTCACAGGTCTGGCTTCTTGTTTCCACTCCCATTACAAATAACACTTGGTATGTGGAGAAAGGACGACTCTGTTGGGAAGGAATCCAAAATGATACTGTATTCTTATCTGATTTTTTTGTACTATGACCACCCACTCATTTCCCCAAACAGTAAATTACTGCAATAAAAAAAATATGGCAAATCAAGCTATCATCAATGAATGAGAGTTATAACAATTTAGACATTGAAAATCAATTTTTCCTTGTATTAGAGCTAGCCGTTCCACATGAGGTCATAGCCATGGAATCAAACTGGTCAGAAGAAAAATTAGAATTAAATAGCAATGAATTAGCTCAAGTACTTCAAACATCTAATAAAAAATTTTATCAAGTATAAATAATGATAGATATTGAGGGAAACATATAATCAATCTGGTTAATGAATATGATGATACATATAGAGGACTTTTTGGTTGGATAGGATGTCTGTTTCCCTCAACTGCTACCTTCATGTCATTAGGCCAAGCTACATTCTTGAGCATTTCAACTTTAAGTATTATTTATCACATGTAAATGGTATGTCTGATGTAGAGGATGACAAAATAATAAGACCCAGATTATGATGGCAAATAGATTTCATGTAATCCAGGAGCTTCTTCTTTAATGGCTTTGCCAACTAATCCTTCATCTCCCCGAAGACCAACTTCCTTCCTAGTGATCAGCCTCATCTTCATTAGAGCCTAGAGATCAGCTTTCCCGGAGACAAGGGAAAATTTGGCCCCCACACATACAAGATGTAATGCTTGGCCAAAAGGGGGAAACTGATAACTGAAGCTCCCAGGAAACAGCCTCTTTCATAATGAGCCTCCAAGGGATCAGCTATGTGGATTCCCAAGGACTTGTGGAGCTCATGGGATGTTTGCACAGCCATATTTTCAGGGGCTATCTTGGTCCTTTTCATGGCCACATCTGTTGTCCTTTCCCCTTGCATCTGACCCGACATCCTGTGATAAATCCCTTGATGTGTAACATTCTTGTAATAACTAAGTAACTCTATAAAAAGTAAAGTAAAATCTCTAGCTTTCCACCAACCTGAGAGCTAAGAACGTCCTTAGATGATATGTGAGGCCCAAGCAGAAGTTTCCCCACGTCAGGGTGACCCACCTACCTGATACTTCCAACAATGTCTTCAAAAATGTGCTTAATCTATGGCCTTCTTCTATAACTATAAATATTGTATGTAACTGCTACTCATTGGAAAGTTGTTATTTGGGAAATTCTGAATGCAAGTTCCTGGGCCTTAGTCATTCATATTTGGCTTCAGAATAAACCACCCCTTAAACTCTGTAAGACAAAAGTAATGTTTTTGCATTGACAATGAGGTGACATAAACCTACCTCCCATTTTTCACAACTCTGGGGAAGAAAACCCTGGGGGGGGGGGGTTGTTTTGTTTTTATGTTTTTTAATGAGACAGGGTCTTGCTCTGTAGTCCAGGCTGGTCCTGAACTCATCATATAGCCCAAGTTGGCCTCCAACTCACAACAATCTTCTTACCTCAGCCTTCCAAGTGCTGGGATTACAGGCATGCACCATTCATGTCCCACTTATATGGTGCTGAGGATTTGAATACAACGCCTTGAAATTGCTAGGAAAATGTTCTAATTGCTGTGCTATTCCTCCAGCCCAAGACCCATTAACTTTTGAAGGTGCTGCTCAACATGGACAGTGTTGAGGGAACACTTCTCAGAGGGAAGCAAAACGAGGAAAAAAAATTCTCTAAAACATTCTTCAAACCCCCAAATCCAGCCACTATTTAAGCCAAGGTCATCACAGTTACATAGGCTTTGCTTAAACCAATTTGAGTTGGGTTTCTGTCACTTGTACAAAGTGTCCTAATATAACACATTTATTTGCTTCAGTAACTATAAGGAACCTCTACTGTGTGCCCTCAAAGTGACAGACATTGTACTGAATGCTCAAAATGAAGAGATAATTGAAGTACAGCTCCTGCTCTCTTTGAAGTACAGCAGAAGACAAGACTTGCAAATAACTACAGGACAGCAAGTAAATGTTACAATAAAATAATTTACAGAAACAGCATGAAAACAAAAAACATGTAATTCAGGGACAAGAGAGCAATGCACAGAGGAGATACGCTTGACCAGAGGCCTGAGTAAGCACGAAGGTAGAAGACCAAGAATGATGGCACAGAGGAAATAGCAATGAATGGCAAGAACCACTTAATGTGAAGTAGGGGACGGAGAATCTCCCAGTGTGGGAGGTGTATTAAGGGGGAGGCATCACTCAACGTACAGAACTCTTTCATTCTGTGTATTCCACGTGGTCAGGTATCTGATCGTAACGGACCTCTCCAAGTCTCAGCTTCCTCCAACTCCGATACATTTCCCGCTCGCTGCCTATTATCTTACAAAACAACGCCAGGCTTCATTCAATTCCACTTTTAAAACTTTCAAAGCCTGGTCATTACAGGATCGGATCTAATCATATTTGGTACGTCACTTAACCATTCCTTCAGCCACGCCACTTGCGAGCGCCACAAATATCAAGCAAACTGCTAAGAAAACTCTCATTCCCGCTCATCTTTCAAAAAAGCCAAGTCAAATGTTCTATAGTCTTTGGATGCTTCGCTTCCCGTCCCTTCCTCTTCTGGTTTCCATAGCAACTTAGATGTTCTTCAATTACAATACTCACAAAATTAATACGGGCTCCCGCCTCGAACTCAGTCAGTGGAAAAATCATACCCTAAAGAGCAAGACGCCTAGAATAAGGCTCAGCCACGTCCCACGCAGAACTCTGTCCACACCTGCGGCCAGCCCCTTCCTCCAGCCAGGAGAGATGCTAAGCCCACACTCGCTAAACCAAGTACACTCCACCTGCTTTCATCAAGCCTTTCATCAAGACCGACTACACACTAAACAACATTTGCCGTAATCCTCTCTCGAGGAAACAAGCGAAGTCACAAACGCAATTGTCAAGCACACGCACGCCGTCTCACCGCCCACGCCCGCCAGCGACAACTCATGACCACACGCCTTCCACCCGACCAGCCAACGCGACACACGGGAGAAGGGCCGCGAGGCTGAAACAACATCTCACGAAAACTTTTCTAATCAAGCGCCGCCAAGGAAACAGCCGGGTGGCGGACACCAGAAGCTGAAGCGATCGCCGCGGAAGGCCGAGCGGAGAAGGGAAGGGGAGGCGGCGCCGGCGCGGCTGGGCAGTCTGGGCGCGGGCCTCACCGCGCGGCCGCTCCTCTGTGTACAAGTCGATGACGACGTCGCCCAAGGTGGTCTCCAGCAAAACCGCCATGGCGCCGGCTACTCTTCGGCAACCAGCCCTGAGGGAGTGACAGGCGCAGCCAGTCGTCAGCTACGGCCTACGTCACCGAGGCGCGCCCCGTGCGCGTCATCTCTAGGCGACGCCCCGCCCTCTTCCAGGCTGTCGCTTCCGTCCGCTGAGCTCAGCTGGTCCAGGCCCCAGCGCAGACGTTTTGAAAGTCTTGGTCTGCCCTTGGAGACTTACGGAGCAGCCTGTCGCTGAGAAAGGCCATCATATAGGACCTTTATGCACCTCTTGTGTCCATCTCCTGAACAGCGCGGCCTTCCGAGCGGTCAATTTTTATCCACCAGAGGGCGCCAGCGGCTCGCCACCTTTTTTGGTGGAGTCCTGGGGTGTCCCAATAAGTCTTATTACTCTCAGAAAGATCAAGGCCCTGGCAGGTGCGACAGTCACCACGTCAAGCTTGAAGCGCGCAATCTGTCAACCGAAAAGGTGATTAACAAGGAGTTTTTTTTTTTTTTTTTTTTTACTGTTAATGGTGCCTAGAGCAAAGCCTACCTGCTATAGAAGAAGTTCATGACCAGTCCTTCGTGCGACAGGGCTTCAGCCCCAAATCCCTACTGTTGTTAGCAATACTTGTAATTTGAGAGAGTTATAAAGCTATTTTGGCCTCTATTGGAGATTTTGGACCCTGGCAAAATTTTTGTATGCAAAGTTTATTCTCCACTCTTCTGGTCAAGCCTGTTGCTCTCTTTTACACTATTTTACACAATTTGGGCAAATCTGAGATATATGTGCTTTTGAGATAGAAGAAATAAAGCTAGTAGAAAGAAGACAAGGAAATCATAATGTTAAAATTGCACTTTTAAGAAATCTGCAGCTTCCAGGCACAAAATTGCCCAAGAATACAATGCTTTTGTTTTTTTTTTTTTTTTTTTCCTTTCTGGGGAATTTCCTCAAAAAAAAAAATCAAACTGGATGTGTAACTCAGTGCTTACAGCATTTACCTGGGAAGCACAAGGCACTGGGTTCGATTCCCTAGCACCATATAAAAATTAGTCAAGCATGATGGCACATGCCTATAATCCCTGCACTCATGAGGCTGACACAGGAAGACTGTCTTCAGTTCAAGGATAGCCTGAGCTATTGAGTTCAAGACTGTGATAAATGGTGTCACGGGGTTCACCTATCCAAATAATGAAGGCCATGGAGGACAGAAAAATGAGGCTCTTAATACAACCTTGCAAGGCAAATATCTGTTATGTAAACAAGTGGCAGGCACACCAAAATATAGTGGGTGAGGGGTTTTTATCTCTATTTGTAGGTCTTTCCTTTGCCTTCCTATTGGCAGAGTTCACAATTTTCCCAGATGAAACCTAAGGGAATCCCCTGTACAAATAAGGCAAAAGGTGATTTGCATAACACATATTGGTTCAAGGCCAAACTGGTCAACTTGACACAGCATTCATTGCTTCTTCCCCTTTGTTTCCTTGGTAAATGTCCTGTGCAAAGCCCACAAAGGTAAGAAAAGCTCCCACGAACAGAACAAGAATGAGAATTCAGTCACCATTTTGCAGCATGACATGAAAGTGCACCACTCACCATCATTTGCAAGGACCAGTCTAGACTACAGAGGGAGATCATCTCTAAATTGTCTATGCATTTCCTCCCATACTATAGATTTATGAATATCAGACTTCCATCCTAAAGGAAACACTATTAAGTGGCTAGTATATCTCTAAACTTCGAAATCATGCAGATGGTTGGGATTCTAAGCCCATTAAAACTTACAGATAGTACGAATACATATCCTAGATCACCAGACTAGAGGACACCTCCAAGACCACATTAAAGAACCCCCCAATCCACCTGGAACATAATGCCTCTCTACCTCTCTGTCTCTGTCTCTGTCTCTCTGTCTCTCTGTCTCTGTCTCTGTCTCTGTCTCTCTCTCTCTCTCCCTGTCTCTGTCTCTCTCTCTCTGCCTCTGTCTCTGTCTCTCTGTCTCTGTCTCTCCCTCCCTCCCTCCCTGCCTGCCTTCTGTTTTCTCTATATGTAAATTCTGACAGGTGTTAAGGTAAAAACAATTTTTAAATCATAATGGTATGGGAAGACTATGACTAGCCTTGTGAGACACTACCAAGCGGTATTCCAGTGTGGCTGTGCAATTTTGTATTTCTATTCTAACTATTGTAAGTCACATTTTTAAAATTGCCAGTCCTCCCTCATTCAACAGGTACTTATTGACTTTATTATATGCCAAGCTTTCATAGATATTAGGGATACAGAAGTAACCAAAGCTATCTTCCTAGAGTACACTTCCTAGTTAAAATGAACAAATATGAACAAATTCATAAGTAGCATACTAGATGATGAAAAGTACTATGGAGAAAAGGTTGTATGTAGAAAAATAAAAGTATAAAGCTTGGTGTGGTGGCCCACACTCCTGTAATCCCAGCACTTAGGAGGCTCAGACAGGAGAATTTCCATGTGTTCTTTTTTATGTGTTAAGTCAGCCAACTTTCAACCTACCTTGTAAGTGATATGAGTTGAGGTATCCATCTTTTTCCAATGACACTACCGCAAATCATAAGTATATCTTTGAGGGCAAAGGAAGACAAGGAATTTTTTGCTGTACCAAGAGATACAGGCCTATAATCCCAGCGCTGTGGGAGGCTGAGGCAGAATTACAAATTCAAGCCCAGTCTGGGTAACTTAGCAACTTAGAAAGACCCTGTCTCAAAATCAAAAATTAGAAGATAGGAACTCTCATGGAGGTGGGGATTGTGGAGGGGGGGATTTTTTAAAGGTAAAAATAAAGATTACATAAGTTGTTTTGAAACGGTTATCAGAAAGATCAACAAGAAGGGTAGTGTCAATACAATACAGAACAGGCCTTTGCTAGACAGGCCTATGTTAGAAGCAATCTTCTGTGTACTGTTATGCATAGTTAAGGTTTTCAAAATCCTTGAAAGTTCGTCATAGGCATGTGTTTCTAAGGACTGTGTCTCTATGGGCTGCCAATTCTATTTTGTTAGGATTTGGCATAAGTGATTCCTTTTTTATTCTGACAACTTTCTCTATTTTTATGCTGGTTTAGAGGCCTTATGTGATCCTCTCCTACTCCATCTTTTTATCTGCTCTCTTACTACCTTGAAATTGCATTAACTTTTTTATTGTTCCCTGAACGCTGCTGGAATACTTCTTCCTCAGGACCCTTTCAATGGTTGCTTCCTCTAGAACCCTCTTTCCTCCAATTATTGCATGACTCATCTTTCTTTTTTCTTTTATTTATTGTGTGTGTGTGTGTGTGTGTGTGTGTGTGTGTGTGTGTGTGTGTGTATGAGACACATGGTCTCTCTCTGTAGTCCAGGCAGATCCTAAACTCACTATGGAGCCCAGGCTGGCCTGGAACACATGGAAATTCTCCTGTCTGAGCCTCCTAAGTGCTGGGATTACAGGAGTGTGGCCACCACACCAAGCTTTATACTTTTATTTTTCTACATACAACCTTTTCTCCATAGTACTTTTCATCATCTAGTATGCTACTTATGAATTTGTTCATATTTGTTCATTTTAACTAGGAAGTGTACTCTAGGAAGATAGCTTTGGTTACTTCTGTATCCCTAATATCTATGAAAGCTTGGCATATAATAAAGTCAATAAGTACCTGTTGAATGAGGGAGGACTGGCAATTTTAAAAATGTGACTTACAATAGTTAGAATAGAAATACAAAATTGCACAGCCACACTGGAATACCGCTTGGTAGTGTCTCACAAGGCTAGTCATAGTCTTCCCATACCATTATGATTTGAAAATTGTTTTTACCTTGAGTTCATGAGCTGGAACTAGTGTAATGGTGTTGAGAGATGGGGCCTCATAGGAGGTGTGTAGGCCATGAGAGAGCATCCTTGGAAGGGGTTAATTCCATCTTGTGTGAGTGAGGCACCTCTGGACTGAGTGAGTTACCATGCAATTGGTTGTTATAAAATGAGTCAATCTTCCCTGTCTCCCACACAGGTTGCTTCCTCTGCATCCTTCTTTGCCACAATGTGAGCAGCATGTGACCCTCACCAGAAGCTGATTAGATGGTGGTGCCCTGCTCTCCGACATGCAGAAATGTAGCTAATTAAACCTCTTCCAAATTACCAGCTAAGCCACGCATCATGCAATCCCAGGTAGATGGGAATCTGAGAGAAGAGGAAACTGAGCCCAAGGTTAACTTGAGCAAATGAATAAAACCCCATCTGAAAAAGAGTTACCATCATCGAGTATCGAGGAACGCAAAACAGAATAATAAACTATGCAGCAGCCAACCTAGACATTTACCCAAATGGCTTGAAAAATTTATGTTTAACCATGTATCTGTACACAGATGCTAATAGCAGCTTTATTCATAATTACCAAAGCATGGAAGCAAGCAAAATGTCCTTCAATAGGCAAGTGAATTAATAGTGTGGCTCACTCATATGATATAATACCAGTCAACTTCTAAAATAAAGTTGGGAGCTAAAGGTAGAGAAGGGAAGTAAAACAGATCAAGATGCAATATGCAAATGTACCAATTTCTGAAGCAAATTGTTAATGCTTATCACAAATACATGCTGGTAAAAGAATTTTAAAAAGCCACATGTGGCAGTGCATACCCTTAATCCCAGCACTCAGGAGGCTGAGGTGGGAGGGTTGCCATGAGTTCAAGGCCAAACTGGGTTACATAATGAGTGAGTTCAGGATCAGTCTGGACTACAGAGAAAGTCCCCGTCTCAAAAATAAGTAAATAGAGAAAGAATGCAAATGGGTGTGGTGGTACATGCCTATAATTCCAGCTACTGGAGAAGCTGAGACAGGAAAATCACAAGTTTAAGGCCATTCTAGATAGGCGTAGGAGGTGTCTCTCAGTGGTGGAATGTGTGTGTCTTGGTTACTTATTGGTTTCTGGGACAGAATACCTGACATACATAACTTACGGAAAATCTATTTTAGCTCACAGTTTCAGAAGGTCTCATGGGTGGCCGACAATGATGGAAACATACAGTGGAGGAGCAGCTGGACAGCTGGTCATAACATGGCACACAGAAAGCCACATGAAGGAGGAAAGGTGGAACTACCCTTCCAGGTCCTGTCCCAATAACGCACCTCTTTTGAGTCAAGCCCCAGTATTCTGACCCATCCGATCAAATCCCACCGCTTAACAGCACATGGTTCCATTGGTATTTCACAATATTTAAATACATGAGGTTTTGGGGGGACACTCCAGCTCCAAACTAAAACAGCATGTTAAGATGCTGTGTTCAATCCCAGACAAAAATTAAAATGAAATAAAAATAAATAACATAAATAAAATAAATAAATGAGCCTTCAAGCCACAGGAAGATTGGGAAAATATATATTATCAAGTCAAAGAAGCCTACTTGACTTTATTTAAACCATATGACATTCTGCAAATGGCAGAACTGTCAAGGCAGTAAAAAGGGTTAGGGCTGAGAGAATGTAGCTCAGTCACCAAGTACTGTTGGTGAGCATTATCAGTGCCTTGAGTTTGAATGCCAGCAGTATTAAAAAATATCAGTGATAGTTTAAAGCTTCTGGAAGTGGGTAAGGAATGAATACATGGAACACAGGATGTTTAGAGCAGCGAAACTATTCTGTGTGAAACAGTAGTGGTGGCTTCATGTGACCACTTATTATGTTCTGTCATTTTGAATGGATCAAGACCTGTCTGTCAGATCAGTAAGGCAGACTGCTGAGTTTTTCTGTGTATGACTGACATGTAGGCCAACAAACTGAGAAGACCCACCCCACCCAACAGACGTGTAACCTGGACAGAATAAAAAGGGAAGGGAGAAGAAAGGTTTATTTTTTTCTGAAAGAGCAGCAGCCTTCAGTGAGTCTTCTTCTCTGGACTGGAATCTCCAGCAAAGACTCTCACTGCTTATTCTACAGTGAGCTCCAGGCCTTCCATCTTGGGCAGGGGCTGCACCCTGCTCCCCCTCACTCTGTAGCTTGCACTTTCTCAGTTGTGCAGTCACTGGTTGCTCCATCTTTCCCACATGCAGAGAGCCATGTGGGTCTTCCCTTCTCTGATCTCACAGGCAGCTACTGTGGACTTTTCACCTCTGTGTAAGTTGACCTAATAGACACACACACACACACACACTCACTTTTGTTTTTCTAAAGAACACTACTGTACTACATGACATTAAACATTTGCCCAAACCCATAAAATTGTACAATGCAGACATTGAGTCCAAGAGAGTGAGGAGATGGGTACTGTAACATGATGTCTTCTCATTCTCTGCCCTCTGTCTTCCTCGTTCCCCAGTCCTCAGCTCCCCTGGAATGAGGTGACAGCAGAATTTGTTTGAATCAAGTGACCAAAGAACTCTTCTGTTTATTTGGTGCTGGCATCAGGAGAAAGAGCAAAGTCTTTGGAACATGACATGAAGTGAAACCTTGGCTTAAGGATCTTATAGCTCCAGCCCTGAACACTGGGAACACAGAACAAAGAGGGAAGAGAGAAAGCAGCTCCCTGCTAAGCACAGCACTTGAGCCGGAAACAACAGCACTTGAGTAGGAAACAACTGGCAGCGAAAATGCAGCGCCCAGTGTAGTGGGATGCCTATGGAGCCACGTGTGTTAAGAGGTGAGGTCTGGTCAAAACAGTGGAATACTGAGTGGCATTTGATTCAGAAGGGGAAGATCACTGGGACAGGACCTAGAAGAATAGCTCCACTCTTCTTCTCTCACTGAGCTTTCTGTCTGCTATGCTATGAAAAGTTTTCTAAATTAAATTTAATTTCGTTTTGAGACAGGGCCTTACTTTGTAGTCCAGACTGGTCTTGAACTCATTATGTAGCCCAGGCCGGCCTTGAACTCATATCAATCCCCCTGCCTTAGCCTCTCAAGTGTTGAGATTACAGACATGTGCCACCATGCCCAGCTTATGTGGGGCTAGGGCATTGAACTAGTACTTAGTGTTTCCTAGGCAAGAGCTTTAACCATTAGGCTATTCCTCCAGCCTCTATGAAGAGTTGTATTCCAACTAGACCTCTGCTATGTTCTTCCATCATTGCCAGTCGCCTATGAGTAGACTGTGTGAGCCTTCCTAAAACTGTGAACTAAAATGAATTTTTCCTACCTTAAGTTGTGGATATTGGGTATTCTGTCCTAGCAACAAAGAAGTAACTAAGGCAGAGAAGTGACTTTACCTAACTATGTGGTTTAGAAGCTTTTGGAACTGATTTGCAGGTGGAGTTTGGAAATGCTTAACAATATCAACTACAGAAGCCTTAGAATGCTGTGACCTGAGTTTCTTGGGAGATTCTGTTTGGAGCTCAGAAGACCAGAATGCTGACGGAAGTGTGGATTACAAAGGCCAGGCTCATGAAGTTTCAGATGGTCATTGGACTAGAAACCATGCATGCTATGCTTTGGCAAAAACTATATCAGCATTCTGTCCTTGTCCTGGGAATCTGCCTAAAATTGAGACTGAGGGTGGTGGTGGACTACTTAATTTGATGGAGGAAATTTCAAAGCAGCCTAATGATCAGACTGTTACATGGGCATTGGTTGTGGCTTTTAGCCAGCTCTACACCTAGAAGCAGGAGGAAAAGACAGGAAAAAGACATGCAAAGTTTGCAGTTTTGTCAGAAACAATGGGACTCCAAAGTAGGAACAGAAGAGCACATGCTTGTTAAAGAGATTAGCATTAAGAAGGGGTCAAGTAATTGTAATCAGAACTATAAAAAAGATGCCTTGAGAGTGTCTCAGCAATCAGCAGACCTCCACTTTTTACCATTTCAAGGGTGCAAAGGCAAAAGATTTTGCTCTAGGAAGAGTGTCTGTGTCCGTTGATGGGATTATGTCAACTTGATGGAATTAGGACCCACACCTCCGTTAGGATTAGGATTTGTCAACCACCCTCGACTGGGGATCAAGAACTTGTTGGGATTAGAGTGAGTCATTTGTGGGCTGGCCAATAAGAGAACACCCACCCAGATGGGGGAGGGCCAACTGGAACTCCAACGGTATAAAAGGGAGAAAGAAGGACAATTGTCACAGCTTCTTCCTCTGGGAAAGCTCTCACCTTCACGATTGTCTATGGATGCCGACTTGCTACACATCGCAGATCATCAGCACAGATTTGCTCCTGTCTCGACTTGTGCCTGTCTGCCCGCTGCTGCTCTTCAATCGCCAATATTCAGGCTTCGGTCTTCACCCGAGATCTGCAGCAGACTCTCACCTCACCGGCTGTTCTGCAGTCCCGGACGTGAGATCTACTTCACGGCTGAGCAGCCATCTTGGACCACCTTTGTCCTTGGATTTGTAAGCCTTCCTAATAGAACTTTTTGTGATAAATCTGTAAATTCAGTCTTTAGGAAGAACCCAAACTAATGCAGTGTCCTTGGGCTTCCTATAGGGCCAAAGAGTGAAGTGCTCGCCAGATGTCAACTACCCAGAATTCAGCAGAGGCCTCGGCAATTGTCCAAGGGGGCCAAACTGTGGCCTCAGGCAGTGACAGACGTTGGAAACATCCATGTGATGCTGGTTTCATCATGCAGAATGTAGGAGTTGTGGGGTCAAGGAGACTTCTACTCAGATTTCGGAGGAAGACCTTAGAGTCCAGACAGTATGCCCCTGGGAGGGCAATGCATGAAGCTGCGAAGGAGAAGCCCAAGGTACAATGATTACCCCAGAAATTTGGAGATGCCTGAAACATGGATCATCTGCTAAGGAAAGTTACAGGCTGTGAGTCAGAGACAATGTTGTAGGGGTGGTAACACCCAAGCCCTTTGGAACTCACCTTTTGCCACAGTTTACCCCAAGTGGTGGACATAGAACTGTAGGGTTTAACCCTTGCTCTGCTCGGTTTAAAACTTGTTTTGGTTCACTTGCTTTCTATACTCCTATTACTCCCTTTTGAAGTAGGAACGTGTTAGTTACTCTTTCGCTGTTGTGACTCAATACCCAACATCTACAAATTCAAGGGAGGAAAGGTTTATTTTCACTCACAGTTTCAGGTCACAGTCCAGTCAAGGCCAGCCAGCAGCAATGGAAGTACATGGCAGACGCAGAGGCAGAGGCAGAGGCATAGGTGAAGGCAGCTACTCACGATATCACAACTAAGAAGCCAAGTCCTATCAAGTCCAGTTTCTCTCAAGGGGGAAAAGCTGTAACAATCTTTCTTCTTCCTTGCTTTTATACAGTTCAGGTTCCCAGATGGGCCTCCCACAACCAGGTGCGTGTTCTTCCATCATTCACTGGCTCACAACTCACACATACTGTAATCCAGGCTGGTTCCCAGTTGCCTAATCTAGGCATGGTTCCTACACCCTAATCCAGGCATGGTTCCTAGTTGCCTCAAGTTGAAATAAACTCTCCAAAGGTCACAGAATGTTTATGCTGAGCCACTTTATGTTGAAAGTGTTTTAACTTTTCTTTGATTTTCACAGGGTCTCACATCTGAGAGTTTGCCTTGAGTCTCGGAGGAGACATTGGACATGGACTTTTTACAGTGCTTAAAACTAGTTAAGATTCTGGTAACTCTTAGAGAAGGAAGAAATGCATTTTGCCTAAGAAGGTAGACATAAATCTTTAGGGTGCCATGGCAGAATGTTATGGTTTAGATCTGGGAGGTCCCCCAAAAGCCTCATGTATTTGGAAGTAGTGGGATACGTATGGGACCAAGTGTTGTTAAGAGGTGGGGCCTGCATACTATTAAAAGTGATATACAAGGGGAGGGGGGGGGGAAGTGATATACAAATTCAATGCAATCCCAATCAAGACAATAGCATTATTCACAGAACAAGAAAAGTTTATCTGAAAATTTATATGAAATCAGAAGAGACCTGGAAGAGCCAAAACTAAGCAACAAAACAAAAGCAGGAGGCATCACAATACCAGATATCAAATTGTATTTCAAAGCAACAGTGATTTTTTTAAAAAGATGATATTGGCACAAAAACAGATAGGTGGATCAGTGGAACAGAACTGAAGATGCAGAGATATTCCCAAGTAACTTTAGCCATCCAATCCTCCACGAAGGGACCAAAATCATACACTGGAGTAAAGACAGCCTCTTTAATAAATGGCATTGGGAAAACTGGTTAGCCGCATGCAGAAGAATGAACCTAGACTATGACCTTTGAGGGATTATGAGAACTTGTTGAAACTGGGAAAGGCCAAGGGAAGAGCTTTCAGGTACTTGTTATTGACCTGTGGATAAGGAAGTGGGGGAGGGGCATCTATCCCGGGTGCGGGCAGCCCAAATGACAGCTTGAACTGAGTACAGCGAGGAAGAAGAAACTTTGTTGTAGCCTCTTCCTGAAAAAGCTCTGGCCTTGTCTTGAGTCTCCAGGTATGAACTTGCTGCTGTGTTCAATGTGTTGATCTTCATTGCAGATTCTCATCAGTCTCCCTTGCTTTTTGAATAATGATCTATGGCAGGCTCCCACAGGCTGTTCTCTAGGTTTAGACTGGATGTCCTTTTGGCCCAAGTCTGAGCCGCTACTGGACCCTACAGCTCTTCCACATGCCATGTGGCCAATTTGGACCCTCTCTCTCCTCAGACTTGTCAGCATTCCAAATAAATCTCCTTTATCTTTATATAAATTCTATTAACTCTGCATCTCTTAGAACCCTAATCAACACATAGACTCAAATCTTTCACCATGTACCAAAATCAAATCAAAATGCATCAAAGACCTAGACATTAAAATGAAAACACTGAACTTGCTGGAAGACAAAATTGGCAAAACCCTTGAAGACATAGGTAACAGGCAAGAAGTTTCTGAATAAAACACCCAAAGAACATGAAATAACACCAGGAATCAACAAATGAGATTCTGTTAAACTAAAAAGCTTCTGCACAGCGAAGGAAACAATCAACAGTGTAAAGAGGGCACAGATAGAATGGAAAGAAATTGCCAGCTACTCTTCAGACAGAGGATTATTATCAAGAATATATAAAGAACTAAAAAATATCACACCCTCTAAAATAAAAGACCCAATAAAAATAAGTAACTGAAATGAATGAACAGTTCACAGGAGAAGTCAGAATGGCCAATAAATACATAAAAATTGTTCAACATCTTTAGCCATCAGAGGAATGCAAATGAAAACAACACTGGGGTTCTATTTAACTCCAGTAAGAATGGCTGGTATTAAGACCTCAAAAAACAACAAATGCTGGAGAGGTTGTGGGGGATAAAGGAACCCTCCTGCATTTTTAGTGAGAATATACACTGGTACAACCACTATGGACAGCAGTATGGAGATTTCCCAGAAAATTGAAAATAAATATCCCATTTGACCCAGCTATAACCTCTTCTGGGTAGATTTGCAAAAGAGTTAAAGTCACCATATGAGAGTGATACATGCACACCTAGGTTTAAGGAAACACAATTTGTAATAGCCAAATCTTGGAAGAAGCCAGTATGTCCAACAACAAATGAATGGTTAAAGAAAATGTGGTATATTTACACAGTGGGGTACTACTCTGCCATAAAGAAAAACAGATTTGTAGGAAAATGCATACATGTTGAGACCATTATGCTTAGTGAAATGAATCTGACATGGAAGGTTAAATAATGGCTTCTCTAAGATGAGAAAAGTGGGATGAAGGAATAGCGTAGCAGTTAAAGTGCTTGCCTAGCAAGCACAAGGCCCTGGGTTTGATTCCCCAGCACCATATAAGCTGGGCATGGTGGCACATGCCTGTGATCGCAGCACTCAGGAGACTGAGGCAGGTGGATTGCCATGAATCCAAGACTAGCCTGGGCTACGTAGTGAGCTCAGGCAGGACAAGCCTGGACAACAGAGTGAGGCCCTGCCTCAAAAAAACAAAACAAAACAAAAACAAGAGAGAGAGAGAGAGAGAGAGAGAGAGAGAGAGAGAGAGAGAGAGAATCAAACCATAAAGAAAGTAAAAGAGAAATGTTTAAGAAGATAGACTTTTTGGAGAGGGAAAGGTGATGTGTAGAGGAGCTGAGGGGGTGGGAAGGGGAAAGGGATGTGATATGTAAAAAATAAAGAAAGAAAGAAGGTGGGGCCTGGTTGGAAGGGGGAAACACTGGGGCTTGACCCAGAAGGGGCAGATCACTGGGACAGGACCTGGAATGGTAGCTCTGCTCTTCCTTTCTCACTTGGCTTTCTGTCATGCCATGAAGAGTTTTCTCTGACTAGACCTCTGCCATGTGCTTCTACCGTTGATGGCCATCCATGAATGGACTGTGTGAGACCTTCTAAAACTGTGAGCTAAAATGAATCTTTCCTCCCTTAAGTTGTGGATATTGGGTATTCTGTTTCAGCAACAAAAAAGTAACTAAGACACTAGGGCATCTGCACTGGTCACTATTTTGCCACTGGTCGCTTTTAACCTCTAGTGAAACTTTATCGCTAAAAGAAGAGATGGATCTGAACTCTATAAATACATCAAAATAGCAGTTCGAATTTTTTAAAATAACACACTGGACCCAGTGGACCAGGCCTGTAATCTCTGTGCTTTGGGAGGCGGGGTCAGGAGGATTGCAGGTTTGAGTCCAGCCTGGGCAATTAGATGAGACCCTGTCTCAAGATAAAAACAGAAATGTTCTGGGAATGCAGCACAGTTCAAAGGTCCTGGACTTGATCCCCAGGATCACAATGAATAAGTGAGTAAATAAATAGGAGAGAAAGATCTCCTACACTTCCTGTTTTTTTAGCTTATGTTTCAGAAAGCCAATTAACAATCACCTCTATAAACATACAAAAACGAACAAAAATTATAACACCTTTTTAACCTTTTTTATGAACCAAGTTAGTATGTTGGTTTACAATGTCCAGGGTTAAAAGTCAAGCCCCACCACTTACCATTCTGTGACGCAGAGAAAGCATTTAATCTCTATTACTCTGTTTTGTATATACAAATGGAATCATGGGGGTGTCAGAGGACTAAGCTGTTAAGCTGTCAGGGGTCCAACTCAGTGGGAGAGCCTTTGCCTAGCAGGCATGAGGTCTGGGATTTGAGCTCCAGTGCCCCCCCCCCACTCCCATCCATCATAAACTGTAATTGTATTGTCAGGTTTAAATATACATAAAGGCATTTAACACAATAAACGCTGGCTTCTGCAATGACAATAGTTCTGTGAGTTAGTTAGACCTCATATGAGAAGCATCATTCACTGATCACTGTGGATCTAATAAAATTTGTTTCCTAAATACACAGGATTTCAATAAAAGCAGTTTTAAAATATCCTAGGCATTGGAGTAAGAGTGGTTTATTTATTTATTTATTTATTTATTTATTTATTTGCAGCTTATGAAAAAACATTTTATTGAGAAAATTACAGAAGGGGAAAGAAAGAGGGTAATGCTTCTGCTAGTCAGCAGGGAGATCCGGAAATGTGGGTTGCCCCTGAGAATGATTTTTGAGATGTAAGAAAATGTATCTTTCTTTCTTGCTCTCCCTCATGTTCCTCTCCAGGAAGTTCAAATTATGCAGAAGATTAACTCTGGTAAACACAAGAATAGAATGTGTTGTAACAGAAGTGCAGTGACTCACTCTGTCCCAGAAATGGGACCAGACACAGATCATGTCCCAGATTTTCCTTTGGTGTCAAGCCTGTTTTGACTTGTAGAAAAAGATAAATTAAAGTTTTGATTGTGGGAATGATGAAAATAACAATGAAATTAAGCCCTCAAGAAGAAGTTAAATCAAATGTTGAAGCCGGGGTATCATTTAATAAAAGAAGATGTACTTTTATACATCTTATATACTTTGTTTTCTATATCATTTTAGGAATATTTTCTGATCATGAAGCTTTCTTTGAAGAGCCAAAATCATCTAATGGGTGTAGAAGTACACTGGGTTGCAATGTGGATTCTTGGATGACTTTTATGATCAAAGAAATCAACCTGACAGGAGCTGACTTCAGGGATCAAAATACACACTACATTGACATTGACTTATTTGGCCTGTAAAGTTAGGGCTAAATCTTGTGATACAGGCACTGCTATATGCAAAGCTCAGCAGCGATCTGACTCAAAGTTTCAAGATAACAATGGAGCCCAAAAAATTGAAGGCAGAAAGGCACTTAGAGCAGTAGTTTCCTCTCTACCTGCACTCTTCTTCCTCACATACATGTACACACACACTTTATATACATATACATATGTATATATATTTTGTTTGTTTGTTTTTTAAGTAGTGCCAACATAAAAGCTTACACTGGTTCACGTGAGAACCCCTCCGCAAAACCGAGCACGGCTGTAATGAATGGGTCGTGGATTCCTTGGTTTGACTCCGCCTTTTGATGTACTACGTCATGCTCGCGCCGGCTGCTGTCCCCCAGCCCTCCGCCAGGCCGGACTTCAGGGGCTCGGAACGCCTCCACGGCCTCGGCTATAGTTTCAGCCCCGCCCCTCGCCCCGCCCCCTAGAAGTCTGTCCCGCCCCCCGCTCCCATCCGCCGGCCAGGAGTTGTCCAAGATGGAAGGCTCAGCTCGGACGCTGCTGGCTCTCCCGCTGCTGCTGCTTTTGGTGCTGCCGGCAGCCCGGGGGCTGACGACGGGCGCCCCGGCGCCTTCGCCTCCCCGCAGAGCCCCGCAGGTAGGGCCGGGCGGGTGCGGTCGGCCGGTCCTGCCCTCAGATCGTCGGACGGGCCGAGTCGTCCGCGCTGATCGGCGAGCCCGGGGTTCCGAGCCCCCCAGTGGAGGAGAGGGAGGCAGCGCCCGGGAAGGGGGGCGGCGGGAGGGCAGAAGGTAAGGGGCCCCTAAATGTGTAGCCCAGCCACAGCTCACGAAACTTGCAGATTCGTAACAGCAGTCGGAACTGTGGCTGGTCCTGCGGGGCTTCGGCAGCAGGTGGCGGTCGCCCGTGACCTCAGGCTTTCGTGATGGCGCCGCCCCGGGTTGGAGGCTGGCGGCGCGGGCCGCGCGGCGTTTCTGGGTCCGGGAAACGTGCTCGTTGCCCCGTTGAGAGCGCGGGCCCGGGCCCGCTGCGTCGGCTCGGCCGGCGCCGGCGATGGGAGCCCCGCCCAGTTTCCGAAGCCGCCGAGGCTCGGGAAGACGGAGTGTGCAGACCGGGTACTCGGGCACGTCGTCGCGTCCCCCGGCGTCGCCGACGTTGCCCGCCCGACGGCGCCGGCACCCCCGCCCCGCGGCGGCCGGGGGCGGGGCCTCGAGGCTGTTTACCGGCCCGCAGCCGGCCGGAGCGCCACATCGGCGCGCCGCGGAATTCCAAGGCAGCGCGTGCTTACTCCTCTTTGACAGTTGTGTGGCAGGGAAAAGTTTGAAGATTTGAACATTCGAAGCCTTCCGTCATGACAGGAAGTAAGGAGGTACTGCTTCGTACTAGTCAGGCCTTGAGGACGAGTGCACGAAATGCAGAGCTGACAGACATGACAGATGTCAAAAATAAATTTTTTAACTCTAACCATCGAGTGTCGTAAGTACACATTAACAGAAAATACTTTGAATATTTTACGGTTAACAACATTACTCTCTCTAGGTGCAAAAATGATGACTGTCTTAGTTTCACTTCTGGAGATTTCAGGGAACCACAACCATCAGAGCTCTAAGCATCATCTTTAATATGAAATGGTATGTGGAACATAGTTGCATTTGGTCAGAAATAGGAATATTATGGACACAATACGAAACCAAATGAAAGTGAAATAATTTTAGAATGAAGTATGGCAACGTGAAGACTCTTCGAGTTTTGAAGATACACCTTAATCACTTAGGAATACAAGGAATGCTCAGTCTTCTCATATAGTCCGAAAAAAATCAATTTAATCTCAAGGTTGAGTACCCTGCACTGTGGCCTGATGTTATGTGATTTTGTCATTTCAGTTTTTCTTTCTAGGTCTTCATCCCACTTTCAACAAGTTCAGCTCAGACCTCAGAATTTCATAGATTAAAGAAATGTTGAATAGCTAGAAAGAAAATCTCATTACTTGAGGTGTACAGGGTATCCCAAAGGTCAGCATATGTATAAAAGAATTAAAATATAAAAATTTTGTTTAATTTATCATAAAATTTGAAGTAAAACTATTGTTATAACAAAATTATACAAGCACTAAATTAATTACACAGCATTTTTCAAAAGTTGTCATACGTACAGAAAAGCAAGCTTTTGGGACACTGTGTATTTATAAAAAGCTAAAATAGACCTGAGCTTTTTTTATTTTCTGTATTAAATAAGTGCTCTTCAGTAAAACTTTGTGCAGTGATGGTTAATATGTCTGCCGTCTCAGTATAGTTGTCATTAGGCTGTTGTGGCGCTGAGTACTTGAAATGTCAGTTTAAATTCAATTATTTTTAAGTTTTAAATTTTTATTTAATTTTGATTCAGTGTATATAGCTATGTGTTATTAGTGAATACCACATTGACGTTCGCATTCTTAGATTACATGAACGTGATCTGTGCTTGCTTTATTGTGTCTGTTCATTTGTCTACCTTTGTATCTGTCCTGATAAAATTTTTAAAGACTAGTTATAAAGTCAGGAAAAATCTCTCCTATCTTCCTCCAGTGACTCTGATTTTAGTCTTACCCATTTTTTTGTTTTTATATAGGCAGTTGTCAGACTGAAAAAAAACTTATGAGACAGGGTCTTGACAGCTGTACAGAAACTATACAGATAGCTTTTTTTTTCCCATTGATTGAAACATTTATTATTGTTTCTTTCTTGCCCGGCAGGATGCAAGAAACCAGGACCAGCCAGACCTAGTCCCTGTGTAGTAAGGTTTTTGACTGCTGTTAAGACAGCTGGACAGACCAGGCTGGCTTTGAACTGATGATCCCCCTGCCTCAGCTTTCCATAGTACTGGAAGTATAGGGCACATGTTACTTCATTTGACTTTGTAAGTGTTTTTGTAGTACATTCTCATGTTGAGTTGGTCACCGAAGAGGTACTTAGGTGATGTTTTTGGTACAGTTCCTATTTCATGTAATTTCCTCAGACTTACTTTAAACCACGTATCAAGTTTCTTTGTCTTTTGGAAACCAGTTGTATCCCAGGTGGACAGTCCGAGTGAACGAATTAGAAAAACTGAAAATGGGTGGGAAGAAACTTCAGTGTCAACACCTACTTTCCGTGTATGTACAAATCTGGCTCAAAAGCCTGAACTTCCAGTTAGATAGAGGTTCTCAGGGCAAGAAGCATAGTTTGGCTCCGACCTTAGTGTCAGAGGGCAGAAAGGAATTCCCTTTTGCAATGATTTCATTCAGAAGAAAAAAAAAAGAATGGGAGAAGGAGATTTGCTGGGGACTGAGCTCACGACTTTGGATGTAATATGTGTGCATTCTGTCACTGAGCAGCCGAGAAAGATGACTTGAACTTGTTTCTCTGGGAAATATAGTGTATCAGTTGTGAACTCTTATAAACCCAGTGTTTTACTAGGCAAGTCATACTAAAGTGCAGTCATTTGTTAACAATATAGTGTATGTTTGCTGCTGAAAGGCAAAAGCTGAGAGAGATTCCTTAGAACATCATTGGAGGCTTGGCTTTGTCTGGACTGTGGGAAGAACAGTAGTCTACAGTTAGAAGATCCTGTGCTTGGTAAGAAGAACTCTTGACTAGACAAAGCATCATTATCTCCCAACTTGATGGATTTCTTTTAGAGTTCCTGTTGCTTCTGTTGCAGGCTTCAGTTAGATGGAGGTAGGCTTGGATAAACCTTAGCTGGTTGTGAGAAGTCACTACTTAGAAAACTTTCTAAGTTTCTAAAGGAGTTAGAAAGTAACGTACCACAGTCAATTTAAATAGCTCAGCTTGGGCACCTTTAGTGACTTAACAAGACTCTGCCTCATAGAAAGAAAAAAAAAGTTGGTTATGTAGCTCAATGTGAAGACTGAGTTTAATCCTTGGTTTCACACGCATATACACACATGTACATATATTAGCTGAAGTGTATGATGAGAGCTTGCACGGTATGCATCTATTCCATAGATTGTCCTTAGAGTCAGCCTGCCTTCTGAAATTATGCCAGTCTTTTTCTCTCCCTTGTTGGAAAATCATACAGTTGTGTCACATGGACATGCATTTTAAGAAATAGATTCTTGGATGATTTTTGTTGTTAGGTTAACATTATAGAAAGTACTGATAGAAACTGAGATAGGTGTGTCATCAATAGGTGATACAGTCTATGGGACCACTGTCATGCATGTAGTCCATTGTTGACTGAACACTGTTACCGAGTGGATGACTATATATAAATACAGAGTGGCCTGAAAGTCACCATACATAGGAAGAATTAACAGACACGGTAGTGTTATTGACCACAGGTAAACATTACCCGATGCACTACTGTGTCTCATTTGTATAATAGCAAAACGTTTATGTAGGTTAAAGTCAAAGATGTAGTCCAACTTCTAAATGTCAGGATTGTCCAAGCAGCAGGTTTTCCTCCACCAGAGTGGTACTGAATAGAAACTGTAGACATTCTAGAAGTTTCACTGACCATCTTATATGTGTCAGGTCAAATACCATGTATATTGTGTAATTCACTAATTACTTTGCATGAATTAAAATTATGCATCTTTATTTGTACAAACTATATATGTACTCTGCATGTGCAGTCCTCAGATGTATATACATCTCTAGTACCAGACACATAAAGTGTCAGGGCACTACATATGTTGAATTTAGTGCTTCCATAATTTTCCTCATTGCATTAGGTTTACTTCACATAACAAATGAATCCTGATCAAACAAATTATATTTTTGGATGTATAACTATCTTTGGGACACCCTATGTAAAGTAGTAGGAATACTTACAATGCTGAGATGTACCTGTTGTTAGCTTTTTTCACCACTGTGACCAGATAGCTGAGAAAAACATTTTAGAGGATGTCATGGTTTGGATCTGGAATGTCCCCCCAAAACCTCATGTGTTTGGATGTTGTGGAGTACCTATAGAACCATGTCCTGTTAAGAGGTGGGGCCTGGTTGAAAGGGGCTGAACGCTGGTGCTTGACCCAAAAGGGGCCCTCGCGAGGACATGATCCGGAAGGGTATGTGCTAGTTCTATCCTCCTTCTTTACTTGGCTTCCTGTCTGCCTTGCTGTGAACAGTTTTCTGCCAGCCAGAACTCTGCCATGTGCTTCTGTCATTGCCAGCCACCCCTGAATGGACTAAGACCTGAAACTGTGAGCTTAGAAATATATCTTTTCTCCCTTAAGTTTTGGATGTCGGGTGTTCTGTCCCAGCATGAGAAAGTAACTAAGAGGAAGAAAGGTTTATTTTAGCTTATAGTTTCAGAGGTTTTAGTCCATGGCCACCTGGCTTCTTTACTTCCTAGAACTGAGACAAGGCAGAACCATCTTGGCAGAACCATCTTGGCAGAAGGCTATGGTGGAGGAAGGCTCTTAACTCATAGTGGCCAGGAATCAAAGAGGGAGTAAGAGCCAGAGAGGAAGAGGCCAGGGATCAGGTATGTCCCCATGGTCACACCCATGACCTGCTTCTTTTAACTAGGCCCCACTTTCTGTCACCCTAGTAATGCCATCAGATTATGATCTCACCAGTGATCTAACCCACTAATAGAATTAGAGCCCTCATGTTTCAGTCACTTCAAAAGATGTTTGCATGTAATTTTTCTGTTTTCAGAATTAAGAATACAGGATCTGGAGGAACAGCATAGCAGTAAGGGTGTTTGCCTAGCAAGTGCAAGGCACCGAGCCTCCCCTGCACCACAAAAACCAGGCATGGTGGCACATGAGAGGCTGAGGCCAGAGGGTTGCTGTGAGTTTGCTGCCAGCCTGGGTTACAGAGTGAGACTCTGTTTCAAAAAAAAAAAAAATTAAGAATACAACTCCAAGGATAAAGGATATTTTTTATTCTAGGATAACAATATCTGTCCATGAAAAGTTTAGATAAGAATATGATTAACAAATGACAGATTTTAGTTCCCGTGATCACTGGTGAATAAGTCTTAAAATAGAGCTTTCAACTCTACAGAGATCACGCCATCAATAAACTTAAACATTGGAGTGTTTCCTTTTTTCCCATTTTATTAGTATGTATATATGCAATACGTAATGTTCACATTGAACTTGGGTATTTTGTGCACATATATATTGCATCAGAATTACAATCCCTTCCTCTCCCCCTTTTGGCCCTCCCACACTCTCCCTCTCCCTCTAACTCCCACTGTCACCCCCATTTGGTTCTATAAAATGACTGTTTTCTGGGTTTCTCATATTAGAGAAGCCATTTGATATTTAACCTGCATCTGACTCACTTCACTGAGCATGAGGGTAAACTTAGATATCTGAGTAGTCTGCTTTTGGTTCTACCTTGGGAGATAATAAAACTGCACATAATTGTCTAAGATATGTACTCATGTTGCTGGGTAGTGGAATGACTGACTAAGTTGGTAATAACATAGTGGGATGGTATGCAGCGCTGTAAATAAGGGACTACAGCTGCATGCATCAGCAACCTTAAGTAAAAGAACAAGTTCAGAAGAATTCATAGCATATTCCGCTTAAGTGAAGCATAGAAACAGGTAACACAAAGCAGTATATTTAAAAAGAGACACAAGGGTAGCAAAACTATATGGAAAAACAGAAGCTCACCCTGGCGGCACAGCCTGAAACCTCAGTACTCAGGGAGGATCTCAAGTTTGATCCCAGTCTGAGCAACTTAGTGACTCAGCAAGACTGTTGTCTCAAAAACTGGGAATGTAGCTCCATGCAGAGGCTCTGAGCTTGAGATTCAGCACCTCAAAGAAAGGAAAAGCAGAAAATAACAGAAATCAGTATTTTTTTTTTCTGAGAGGGGGAAGCATCTTGGTCAGCCTTATGCAGGGACTTAAAGGGTGTGGGTAATATTCTGAATTTTAACCTAGGTAATAGGTACTTAAGGGATAATACTTTCTTTTATACTCTACATTTGCATATCATGTGCCCATATGTGATATACTTCACAATTAAATGAAAAAAGTATATAAATTATTTAAAAATTAGAATTATTAACAAATGAATAAAAAAAACTATAAAAATGACAATGGGAGGGGCTAGAGGAATGGTACGGTGGTTAGAGCACTTGCCTGTCAAGCTGAAGGCCCTGAGTTCAGTTTCCCAACACTGCATAAGTCAGGCATGGTGGTGCATGTTTGTTGTTCCAGCACGTGGAGAAGGCTGGGACAAGAGGATTGCTGTGAGGTAGAGGCCATTCTGGGGTACATAGGGAGTTCAGGAGCAGCCTGGACTACAGAGCGAGGGGGAAAAGAAGAAAATGAGAGGTATGGAATATAACTCAGTGCCAGAGTGCTGACCTAGCATGTTCAAGTCCTTGGGTTTGATTCTTAGCACTGAAGTCAGGGCGGGGAGCAACTTATAAAATAGTCTGTTAATACGTGACAGTACAATAAAAATAATGGAGGGAAAAGAGTGGTTTATTCTCAATTCATGACATACCTACTTGTCCAGTTTGTTTTGTTGTGTTTTGCAGGATGGCATCAGAATTAATGTAACTACGCTAAAAGATGATGGGGAAGTATCTAAACAACAGGTTTGTCTCCTTTGGATGATGTTTTTTAATACATGGTTTAGCTGAGCACTGTGTAACCTATTTTATCTACTGTGGTAGTCTGTTTTCTCTTATTATAGTGAAACACCTAAGCCAGTCTGCTTCATAAAGAAAGAGGTTTATATGGGTCTGGGGTCAATGGTTGGAGTGCTTGCCTAGCATGTGCAAGGCCCTGCGTTCTCTCCCCCGGCGTCACATAAAAATTAGCCTGTGGGGTGGTGTATGTTTATAATCTCAGCACTCAGGAGGCTGAGCCAGGAGGATTTTTGTACATTCAGGGCCAACCTGGGTTTCGGAGGGAGTCCCTGTCTCACAAAAAAGGACAGAGGTTTATTCAGTTGACAGTTTCAGCGTCTCAAGTTGCTCACATCTGCTGGGCCGCAGTGAAGACCTGGCAGCAGGGGGCGCTGCAGGGGCAGGGGCACTTGTGGGAACAAGCGGCCACCTCATCAGATGGAGGCCGGACGGAGCCTGCAGTCTTGAGACTTACTTCCCACGCATGCTCCTGTGACTTAAGGACCTCCCACTAGGCCCCACGTCTTAGAGGCCCCACTGCTTCAATGTCACCACGTTGAGGACCTGCATTCATAGGGGGCAAACCACATCTATATTGTAGCATCCATACATTTAATTTAACTGGAAAAAATAGTGTATTTTCATGAGTTTGTTTCATTTATTAATGACTGAAATTAATGAATATGCTGCTTTATTTTAAGGTTGTTCTTAACATAACCTATGACAGTGGACAGGTATATGTAAATGACTTACCTGTAAATAGTGGTGTAACCCGAATAAGCTGTCAGACTTTGATAGGTGAGTACTACTATGTCATTCTAAAAACTCCTCTGTTATAATAATACTAAATTAGTAAAAATTTGGGGGTGTTACATATTTTCATTTTAAAATAATAATGTAATGCACATCCTTTCTGTGTAACAGTAATGTGTTTAACACTGTTCTGTTGGTTATTGACGGAATATTTGCTTTTTTCTCTTCTGAGATTGGCATTGATGGAACTGCATTTCTGGTAGGTTAATATCAGGGTAAGAATATGCATAGAGGTGGGCTAGAGCCAAAATCTTGGAGGGGTACTTAGCACAATTGTAGAAAAAAAAGAAAAGAAAATGACTTGTCTGTGTGATTTTTTTGATTTTCATTTCTCTGAAGTCGGTGGGTTGTTCTTTTAGCTTTTTTAAATGTTCGAGTTAAGTAGATAGTTACATGGTAATATATAGGTTGGAATGAAATAAGGAACATGAGGAATGTCACTTGTGCTATTTGGGATGGGCAGTGGTTTCTTACCCATTGAGTCTCTCTTGTGCCCTCGGCTTTGGGGGTGCAGGCATGCAGATGAAGCTAGAGGGAGATCAGTGGGCTGCAGTCAGTTAAAACACTGGCGTGGAAAGGTTGCGGCACAAGCCTATGGGCCAGCCACCCAGGAGGCCAAGGGGCGGCAGGTACATCACTTGAATCCAGGAGATTAAGAACAACTTAAGTTACATAATGGGACTTAGTGTCTCTCCCCCCCCACCCCCCAAAAAAAAGAGAAAGAAGAAGATAATGGAAGGTCTGAGAGTGTAGCAAGTGCTCTTGCTTAACAAATGCAAGGGTCTTGGTTTGATCTCCATCAAGAAACAACACACACACATTGGTATGGATCACGAGAGAAGGGACATTTTAGAGTTGTGTCAAAGGATCTGAGGGTATTGGGCACACTTGAGAGAAGTAGCTTAAGACAAGGAACCTGAAAAAGGACCAGTAAGAGGACTACCAGAAAACTCATGAGAATGCCACTGTTGGTGTTTGAGCAAGGAAGTTACATAGTCAAAGCTGTGGCTAGGTGAGATAAATCAGTTACAGTTGTATAAACGGTGTAAATGGTTTGGAAGGGGAGGGACTAAAGGAAAAGCTAACTAGGTAGCTATTATGTTAAAACTAACTTATTGAACTAGCTAGTGGGAGGGATAACCCAGATAAATAGTTTAAATCGCTGGGTCCGCATTCAGAGTACATGTGAGTTTTTTGACCATCTTCAGATTATTTGAGGGACTGCAGATCTCCTGCGGCAGTTTCATTGGTATATGTCCCTTTATCTTTCTTCACAGCACTTTTTTTCTAGAAGAGCCACTGGCTCCTGGCACTACTCCCCTGCTCTAGCCCACCTCCCCTGGGTAAGGGTGAGGTGCCTCAGTGCATGGTGGGTAGCTAGTCCTACCCTGTTGTCTTGCGGGGAAAGAATTACAGGCCTCCGATCTGCGATCTTTCCCAACAGTGGCATATCACTTCTGTGAGAAGGGATTGACAAACAGACCAAACCTAGAACTTAACACGTGGACCCCTTCTATCTCTGGATTTTGCGAATGAATGAATAAATGTGCTTATTTTGCCAAAATGTGATATTTTGATTGTGTCTCGCGGCTGCTTATGAGAAGTTATGCTGAGTTGTCGTCATTGACAACCTGGGTCAGAGAATAGGAAAGACGCTACTGGCATGCCAGTTCATCCAAAATCCAAAGGTGTTCAAGAATTTCCCCTTTTCAGGTGGACGTGAGCTGGTTATAGGGATTTCTCAGGTTGTCTTTGTTTTTATAAATCTGTAAGATTGGGGTGAAGAAGCCCAACAAACCTGGTTTTTCAACTGTCTTGTTTCATGTAAATATCAAAATAATCACATTCAGTAACAGATTTGGTGGCAATTTTTGTTCAAAGCTGTCACTACTTTTTCTTATAGTGAAGAATGAAAATCTGGAAAATTTGGAGGAAAAAGAATATTTTGGAATTGTCAGTGTAAGGATTTTAGTTCATGAGTGGCCTATGACATCGGGTTCCAGTTTGCAACTAATTGTGATTCAAGAAGAGGTAGTAGAGATTGATGGAAAACAAGTAAGATAGTATGCTTGTTAATTGGGAATTCAGTTATAAAGATTTAGATTTGTGCTGTATGCATGTATCCAGTTATTTTGCTTCTGACTTGATAAGGAAGAAGGTACCCTCATAGTACCTGTATCAACTTCCTTAGAATTTTTGTTTAGCTGGGCCTGGGTGGCACCCACCGCTTTTGAGAGGCTGGGGCAGAAGGCTTGCAAGGCCAAGTCTAGCCTGGACATTTTCTTGACTTAGTGAGATACTGTTTCAAAAACAACAACAAATTTTAAGAAAAGGGCTGGTGATGGAGCTCAGTATGAAGGCCCTGGCTTCAGTCCCCAGTACCACAAAAAAATCCACAGCTTTTATTTACTTGAGCATTTTATGTGTATTAATTTCTATAAATTGCACATATTCATACATCTTTATATCACTTAAAGTGTTATGAGCAACATTAAGCAGAGAAAGTACATGTCATCTACCACTTTCCTAAGTCTCTGAGTAAGTGAAGCAGAGCTGAGATTGAATTTAGCAGTATTGAAACTGACAGGAATATGAGTCAGTTTGAATATAAGGACCCAAAGTGGGAGTGGGTGGGAATAAAGAATAATTGTCTCAGCAAGACACAATTTTTAGTTACAGAAATCAGTGAGGAAAATTCACTTTTAAGTTTTTATGGTGCAGGGCCATTATTTATAATAAAAAGTATTTTATTTTTTCTTTCGTAGGCTGAACAGAAGGATGTTATTGAAATTGATATTTTAGTTAAGAACCAGGGAATGCTCAGACATTCGAACTACACCCTTCCTTTGGAGGAAAGCATGCTGTACTCCATTTCCCGGGACAATGACATTGTATATACCCTTCCTAACCTTTCCAAAAAAGGTAATTTTAAAGACAGTTATTAAATTATTTAGTTAGTAGTTTTATATATTAATAATTTAATAATTTTGAACTTTTCTATTTTTTTTTTTTTTTGGTAGAAGCCATCAAGCCCAGGGCCTTCACACTGAACTACATATTTTTGATTTTGCGACATGGTGTTATTACCAGGTTGTTAATTTGCCTAGGCTGGGCTCAAACTTGTGATCCTCCTGTCTGTTTCTGGAGTGCTGGAATTACAGGCTGGTGCTACTGGGCCCGGCTCTTGAACTTTATAATCTTTATATTATTTTAAGTGTAATTTGTATGTTTGGAAATAAGCTTCTTTAAAAAAAAAATCAGTCTGGTGTGCTGGTGCATTCCTACAATCCCAACTGAAGCTGAAGCAGGAGGATTGCAAATTCGAGGTCAGCCCAACAACTTTGTAAAACCCTGTCCCAGAAGAGAAAATGAAATGGGTGGTATGTAGTGCTGTGATTGAGTGCCTCCCGGAGTCAGTAATCAGTACTGCAACAAAATAAAATGAAAACTATGTTATAGCTCCATGGTGGAGTGCTTGCTCGCCATGTATGAGCACCGGGGTTTAATCCCTAGCACCCTTCCCCCACCCCCCGAAAAATCCTTTTATACCTTTATGTGCATTTGAGGATTCTGGGAAGCTGTTTTGAACCATATTAGAATGCGATCAAGCTATGCCCAGTGGCTCAGACTTGTTCTCAGAGCATTCTGGGGGGCTGAAGCAGGATGATCACAGGTTGGATGGCAGCCTAGGCAACTTAGTGGCTTAGTGACATCCCGTCTCAAAATCAAAACTAAAAAGTGACCTGGGAATGTAGCTCAATGTAATTTCCTTAGTTTCGATCTCCTGTATCTCCCCTTCCCCTAAAAAGTGATCAGTATTGGTTACATAGTGATATTTTCTCATAACTATCCAGTTCTTTTGCATAGTAGTAATATTGGAGAAGTCTATAGTAATATATGTTAACTAAGAATATTCATTTTACCACTAAATCACAGAACTTTATTTATTTATTTATTTTGAAACAGGGTCTTGCTCTATAGTCCAAGCTAGTCCTGAACTCACTGTATAGTCCAGGCTGGCCTCAAACTCATGGCGATCCTTCTGCCTCAGCCTCACGAATGCTGGGATCATGGGTGTGTGCCACCGTGCCTAGTTTGTATTTTGCTGGGGAATCGAACCCAGTGCCCTGCACTTGCTAGGCATGCACTTTAACCACTGAGATATGCCCTCAGCCCCGAACTTTTAAACTGTGGATGTTCTGTATGACGTGGATGTTCTGTATGACAAAACCATAACTGCTATTGCCCCTTAAAAATGAGTGTATATCTCTCTTCCGCTATTTAAATCAGTAAATGATTACATGTATTTTTTTCTCTTCCATGTTATACTTTTGATTATCCTGTCCTAATGGTTATTGGTAGGGTTATCTTGGGACTTGCAGCAGAGGCCCTAGCATGCTACTAGCATTTGGTAACATTGCTTTTCCTCCTTAACAGAAAGTGTGAGTTCATTGCAGACCACCAGCCAGTATCTTGTCAGGAGTGTGGAAACCACTGTAGATAAAGACGTTTTACCTGGAAAATTACCTGAAACCCCTCTCAGAGCAGAGCCTCCATCCTCATATAAGGTAAGCATTTGGTCTTATCTTTGTTGTCTGGAATTTGAAATGAGGTAGAAAACATAAAAGAGTGACATAGAACATTGTTAATAATAGACTTAAATTTAATGTAATGTTTTGAAGCAGTTCTGAGGGTTTTTTTTTTTTTTTTTAATGGTAACTGGGATTGAACACAGCACCCAGCTTTACACTGAGCTGTGTCCTCAGCCCTTTTTTTATTTTTATATCGAGACAGTGTTTTGCCAAGTTGCTTCTTTGCCCAAGCTGGGCTTGAACTTGGAATTCTCCTGCCTCAGCCTCTAGAGTGCTGGGATTATAGGCCTGGGTCACAAAGCGTAGGCTGGTTTTCCTTTAAGTTTCATTAATAGTGACTGGGAGTATGTGCCTCAGTGGTAGAGTGCTTACATAGCATATCCAATGCCCATGGTTCAGCACCCAGGACTATAATAATAAAAGTAACAACAACAACTACAATAATATGGTCATATTGTAATTATCAGTGCACTGGGTTTCATTTGATTGGAAGCTTGCAGTTCTAAAATTCTTTCTCATATCTCATATCTTTTCATTCTGCAGCTATCATCTTATATACCCATAGGTACATTGTGCCTTCTAGATCTTATATGGTGATTACTTAGGTGGTTAAGAGTATACTTCTTGGAGTCAGACTGCCTAGGTTTGAAATCTGGTCTGGTATTTACTGGTTGCATGACCTTGAACAAATTATTAACTCTCTAGCCCAATTTGTGCCCACTGTGTCAGGTACTTCGTTACGTTGTTTTAAGGATTAAACAAAAGGGTATTAAATGTAAATATGTATCAGCACCTACTAAGTTCTCAAAAATCACCCGCACATTTATATGCTGCCAAGGAAGGTAGTCCCAGTTCAGAGTATCCTGATACCTGTGCACGTACCAGGACCCATACCCAAGATAACATCCATCTCAGTGAATAGAGTGTGGAGAGGTTCTCAATGAAGGTCTGGGCTGCGTCTTAGAGGTTGCTGGAGAAATGCAGCGCATTTTGGCATTTTGAGCTGTGGCCCCTGCCTACCCCGCCTCCCCAGCAGACACGATGTCTTCATCTGCCTTCACAGCTCTTCACCAGTCAGAGTCCACCATGGGTCCTTCTCTTGCTCTTAAAATAGAGAAATGTTTAGAATACATTGAACCTTCCGCCTGCTAATAAGTTTATCTTTCTCTTCTTTTATCTACCAACTACTTAAAGTGGTAGTCTGATCCATTTTGTTCACAGTGGAAAACCTGATTAATCGCTTGTCACTTAGCATGTGTTTTCCTTTGATTTGTAGTTGGAAAAATAATTTTTAAATAATTATTTTATTACTTTTTTGTGTGTGTTTGTGTGTTACTGGAGATCAATCCCAGGGCTTTTTGCTTGATAGGTAAGTGCTATATAACTGAGTTATATCTCTACATCTAGCTAAAAATACAGTTTTTCTAAAAAATATCGATTTAGTTTTGATGCACGTGTAACCACCACAGTAAAGGTACAGACTCTCTTCATTCCCCCAAAATGAAAACATTAAATTTAACAATTCAAGGTTTATGGAAGTTGCTAATCTAATTGAAACTCTTTTTTAGGTAATGTGTCAGTGGGTGGAAAAGTTCAGGAAAAACCTGTGTAGGTTCTGGAGCAGTGTATCCCCAATCTTCTTCATGTTTTTGAATGTTATGGTGGTTGGAATTCTAGGAGCAACTGGAGTCTTAACCATTTTAAAGCTGCTTTTCCCAGTTTCTGAATACAAGTAAGTATTTCTTATTTTGAAACATTAGTAGTATGTTTAAGTAGTGTGGCAATGCACATTTAAAATAAATTATTGATACCTTTTACTTTTATTATGGACCAAGCTAGCAGGTGAGTCTGTGGTACCAGGGTTAAAAATGATGGTCCCTTATGGGCACATTGGCGCACACCTAGAAGCTCAGCACTCTTGGAAGCTGAGGCAGGGGGATTGCAAGTTTGAGTACAGCCTTGGCAATTCAGCAGCAAAGTGAGACTCTGTCCCAAGATTTTAAAAAAAAATTATATATGTATTGAAGGGCTGATAGTCTAGTGTGAAGACTCTGGGTTCAACTTCTAGAGAAAAAAAGCAAAAATAAATAAATAAACAAAAGTAGTACTTATATTTTAGAATAAAAAATTATGAAAACTAAGAGTGTTAGTGTTCAGGAAAATAATACCTACTTTTTTCTAGGTTTACCAGAATTACATTTATTGAATACCTATTGTGATCAAAATACTTTCTCTTTGAGATACTTATTTGTAGTCCCTGCTGGTCCTAAATTCACTGTGTAGCCTAGCCTGACCTCAGACTCAGTGAAAATACTTTCAGGGATTCAAATGTGAATTAAGACAAGCTCTGCTCTCTGAGATCTTCAAGTGAGGTAGGAAGAGAGAAGAAGCAAGTGAGTGTAATGGAAAGTGCAGTACAGATGAGAAGAAGTCAGTAAAACAAGAGGACGTCACTGCTTTCACTACACAGTGTCAGTGTAGACACAGTTAAATAACTAGCAGCACAGTAGTCACTGTAGCATTGTTTCTAATAGCCACTTGTTTAAAAAAACAAAGTCTCTTTTTGTCTTGTTTCTGTCAAACAGTGGTGGGCTTGACTGAGGAAATGGCTCTTGCACAGCATTGTGATTCTCTGTGGCCAGTGTTGTCTACCGTCTGCTGAGGGAGGTGGGGATGGGAGCAGTTATCATTGCATTTGGGTAAAACAAAGGTATGTGTATATATAAATATGTATACACAGAAATGCAAAGAAAATGTTTTAAGTAAATTATCTCTAGTGGGACCAAAACCAGGGTGGAGGAATTTACTCGTCTTTCTGTAGTTGATTGGACATTGTTGCCTTCGTTTCCTGTTCAGCACTAGTTTTCTCACAGTATCTGCTTTTTATCGCGGTAACTACCGAAAATCTAGCTTGCAAAGATAGGGCCATAGGGAAGACTGTAATGCAGTCTCAACAAAGAAGGCATGTTATCCTCATGATAGTATCGCGGGAGGAACCTCTTGAAATTTTAAAATCTTCTGTGGGACCACTGTAAAGTTTCTTGCTGTGTGCAGACTTGAGCCCTAGATCTTTTCCTGTTTATGTAGGCTTAAAATTCTTTTTATTCCCTGTAGTTACCTCTTGTTTTGTTTTCTGTTTTATTACCATTTTTAACTAATAAGTCAAAATTGTATACAGCTTACCTGTTTTTATGGATGCATAGTTCTAAAAGAGATAGAAAAAACAGGGTGTCTTTCTTAGTTTCGCACCCAGTCTAATACCTCATCTCTGGTAACCAATGTGTGGGTAGGAATTTCTTCTTCCCAGCAGCCAGTTCTCCAGGCACCTCCAAGACTTGAGCTATCTGGGCACTCTTCTAACCCAACGCTGCGTGTTTATGGAGGCTTCACTATATAGGCACAGTGGATTAAATTGTTGGCTGTTGACGACAGCTCAGCCTTCCAGTCCCCTCTCCGCCCTCCCTGATGGAATGAGGTTCTTATTACAAATCACAGTATCAGAAAAGTGTTCCAAAGTAAGGATGTGCCGTAATACAACTAACTATAAGACATTGAGAAATTTCATAGGATTTCCAGCATTGTGCTAATATGCACTGTCATGTCTATACATCTTTCATTGCATATGTATGTTTGTGTAAAAACAGATTTCCTGAAACTTCTGGGTCAGAGAGTATGAGTATTTAACTACTCAAAATCTAACGATCTTTTATGTCTTTGTTATTGTAGATAGAATTTCATTTTAATTTTATATCTTTCTCTTGCTAGCACCTGTGCTAATTTAGGTCTAGCAGGGTCTAATGATTTGTGTTGTAGTTGGCTGCACGTATTTCTCTCCGACTTGTCTGCGGTCTTTGTTCACTTGTTACTCGTGCTGTCTGTGGTAATCACTAACACATAGCAGTCTTTTTTATATACATATATGCGGGGGTTGCAGGTGTTTTTTAAATCCCAGATCATTTGTTATTATTTCTTTATGGTATTTCATGTCATACAAAAGCCTTAAATTTGGAATCTAAGAAATTTATGTTATTTCTTTATAAGCTTCTGAGGTTTTAATTTGGCCTAAATAGTCATTTCCCATGTTAAAGTCGTTCATCTTATTTTTCCCTCTAGTACTGCAAATTGAACTCTGGGTCTTTTTTTTTTTTTTAACTCAGGGTCTTGTGCTTGCTAGGTGAGTACTTTACCACTGATATACATCCTCAGCCATTTTTAGTTTGAGACATGGTCTAAGTTGCCCAGACTTCCTTTGAACTTAGGATCTTCCTGCCCCAGCCTCTCAGGTATCTTGGATTGTCACCAGCTAGTGTGGATCTTTTCTTGAGTGATAAAAGAAATTCAAATTGAGGCAACAGCATGAATTTATAAGCAAAAATTGAAACATGAGAGAGGACAAGGGACTTCGTTCTTCTTGAAGCTTCAGTGGGCACGACTCTGTAAGATCAGACTGGCACATTCAGAAAAGGAGAGGCCGGTATTTATGTGGTTGCTACGGTGGGCTTGGATCTGGTTGATCATTATCGTAGCTCTGGCACTGCAGAGGTGGCTCTGGAGAAGTCCTTTTATTTGAGGCAGTCTGATTTTGAGATGAATCTTCCTGCTTTAGGGAGAGGGACAGTCTCAGTTTTGTTTTAGGGAGGCTGTGCTGTAAAACAAGGTTGCTGCAGGTTTAGGACAGTGACTGGTGCCCACTTGAGGAGATAGAAGTTGGAAGTTGAATGCCCCTGAAAGTCTCATTAGTGTCCTCAGTCTTAAAGAGAGATATTAGGTTAAATTTTGGTTAATAAACCTGGCATTACCAGTCATTGGACAAGCTCTCCTTAAATATTTAACATGCCTGTAAGCAGAGCTGAGCAGAAGTTTTAAGGTAATGGAGGAGACAAGTACACAACCAAGGCAGAGATGCTAAGCTTCGTCTTGCTTATAGTTACTTCCTGGGCATTTGTAGGCCCAAGTGAAGGGTCTTATTGTTTAGCAAAAGTGGCTTTTAAGTCCTTGTCTCAGAAGAAAATACAGATAGATCACGCTTTTAAAGAGTAACATGTTACAGGCGCTGGAATTTGTCCTCTCCCCTCTGTGATGATCTCCATCATCGTGGCTTTACTGATGGCACTCTTCAGCAGAGCGAGGGGTAAGGAAGAATACGTACTGTACTTGTAATAGGTAACAGGTCCTGAGTTAAGGCCTAGGAATGCACCTGCATTTTGCTCCCATTAAGGTCTGACTGTCTCAGGATTAGATGTGTGCCACCACGCCTGGTTTATGTGTTTCTTAAACCTTACTTTTCACCATCACTTTTCAGTATAGTTCAAGCTAGAATTCTGGTTTTGTTTTCCTAAACAGAGAGGCCTTTGTTCGATTAGTAATTTAACTTTGACTTGGAATGTTACCTTATTATAAACAAAACTCCCATATAGACTACTCTGTTTCTGGACTCTGTTCAGTTCCGTTTGGACTTTTTTTTTTTTTTTATCATCTATTGGTCTGTTCCTGTGCTGTTAGCACAATTTTAATTAATGTAATTTTTTTTTGGTACCAGGATTGAACCCTGTTAATATTTTATTTTTTGAGATAGGATTTCATTAAGTCTGTAAGTTGACCAGGTGGAGCTTTAACTTGTGATCTTTCTGCCTCAGCCTCCTAGAGTGTACCACCACACCTGGCTCATTACCATAATGTTTTCATAAGGCTTTTGGTAGCTAGTTAAGACAACTTTCTCTTTTCTCCATACCCCCCGCCCTCCAAGTCCCATAATATCAAAGGGATGAAGGAAGTAAGGTGTAGAATAACAGATTTTTACTTAGAAACCAAGGACAGGTTAAAAGGTCCCCCAGTCTGCGAAGGAGCTGGGTTGCCACCAGGTGGGTTGCCACCTCTCTGTTGTTTATTTTTTAAAATGTCACTTCTTTTCTTACAGTTTCTCCCCTGTGAACTTCACAGTCAGTTTGTCTGATTTCTAAAACAACTGGCTTGTGTTGGTATTTTAATTGGAATAACATTGAGTTACACTTTTAAATTGAGTGGTGAAGTACACCTATAATGTCAGCACTCAAGAGGCTGATACAGGAGGACTGCCTTGAGTTCCAGGGCAGCCTGGGCTACATAGTAAGTTCAGAACCATCCTGGACTACCGAGCAAGATCTTGTTGTGTCACCCCCACTGCCCCCCCCCCCAAAAAAAGCTACAATTATATACCTTAGGTTACATGCTTTTGCTTTAATAGTTTAGTTGTGTGTGAGACACGGTCTCTCCGTCATCTTGGCTGGTTCTGAACTGTGAAGACTAGGCTGGCCTTAGACTCATAGAAACCCTCCTACCTCCGCCTTCCGAGTGCTGGGAATATAGGCACGTGCACTATGCCTGGCTAGTTTTTATGTGGTGCTGGGGAATCAAACCAAGGCCTTGTGTGGGCTAAGCAAGTGTTGTAAGTGCAATGGATGTTACAACATCTGGGAGTCTGAATCAGTGTTAACAGCTCATTTATTGTTTGTGGGGGCCAGGCTTATAAGCAGTTGAAGGGAGGAGAAGTCAGCCAGGGTAACAAGGCAACTGATTGGAGGAAGTTTGGGGTGTGATAGTCACCTGGTTTGCGTGGAGGGTCTCTTGAAACTTGATCACATGATTTCTGGTAAGGGTCTTGGGATAGGGGAAAATTGGGGATTCGAGTACTGAAACCTGAGCTGTGGGCCTGTCCTGGGCCTGGGATAAGAGGGAGGGGCTCCACTCCTGCCGATTTGAGCCACCTTCTACCTTCCATCATCCCTTGGCCTAGTAGGGTCCCACATTATAGTTGTGCAAATTCTGATCCCAAAGTTCACTTTAGCCAAACTGACTGAGGGATAGAAAGGAACCTAAGTCCATTGCTTGCTCCCACAGGGAAAGAGCAGAGGGAAGTCTAGGTCGTCAAGGCAGAGGGTTAGTGCCTAGATTTGCACAGGTTGGGCAGAAAGGCTAGGGCCAAGCAGCTTTCAAATAATAGTGGCCACTGAACACAACCTTCTATCAGGTAGCCTTTCTCTATGTTACTGTCTCTTAGCTATGCCCCAGCCCTGTAACTGGGACTTTAAAGTAGCCCTGTCTTAAACGCAACTATTGGTAGAGGAAATGCTTGACTTTGATTGTAATTAAGCATCTTATATTTCAGAGGAATTCTCCAGATGGATAAAATGAATATTCCTGTGACAGCTTTCAACCTATATCCAGATTGCTCTTTGAAAACAGCAGGAAAACTTGAAGATAAAACATGTATTTAAAACACTATCTCAAATCATGGATATGGACATTCTGTCTTTAAATTTACCACTTGAATATGATTTTCAGTAAATCACTAAGAATTAGTTTATGCAGAGAAATTGCCAAACCCCTGAGACAACCTGAAAACTGACCTGTACAGTGCCAAATTAAAGTTCACCTTGTTGTATAAAAAGGCTGGCTGTTCAGATGGTGAATTTTTAAGAAAAACTTAAATGGAAGAGAAGACAGCTAAAGAGACTTTGAAACTACCAAGAAGAAAAAAAGAGAAGGTGAGATATCGAATAGCTTTTCAAGGTGCCTTTGCTAAGGAAATTATATCCACTTAATTAATATATGAGACTTTATGAAAAGCACTTTATAAAAGTTTAATTTAAAAACTCAAGAACAACACTATTTTTTTATTCTGTACAACATGCCTTTAAATATTAAGTATGTGACTCAGTATAAAATCACTGAAGTGTATTATGATTTGATTGTATCCTGTACCAAGACTACTTACCTCGAATACATCTGGACTTAAAGTAGAGACATGTTCTGACTCTAAAATAAATTTTTTTCCAGGAAAAAAGCTGTTTTGGTTAAAGTTACATTAAGAACTTTGCCCCAGTTCCTTTCCCTCATCCCCATCCTGTAACCAAACCAAATGAAAACAGAAAAATTCTTGCTTAGGTAAGAATTAACTGGATTTAGGTGTAGGTGTAGCTCCTTTCACTTAGACTGGCTGAAAACAAGGCTCAGAGCAGCTAATTAGCAGTGCAAGCCTTGTGTGGAATTAGAGGGTCCCATTTGTCTTGTGGTTGTTGAGTATGGCATTATTTACCCAGCATGGGTGTTTTTTAGAATCATTCATATTGGCATACATTTTAATATGGCCTAGTACATGTAAATTATCTTCCCTCCATGTAATACTTTCTATTCAGTTTCATTAAAAGCAATTTTTGATCACAGCATAACATTTGAAACTGAGAATACTGTCTACTGTGTATTTAGAGATAGGTTTGTCTGCAGGGGGAGCTAATGACAAATGTGAGAATGAAGGAGTAATGTTTCATTTGCCTAGCTGTTTTTAATTAGTATATTTCATCGAGCTATTATTCCTATTTGCATATTATAAAGTAATACTAATAGCAATGGCATGAAATTTATAATTTAATCCCAAAGTCACTAGCTAGTTAATACATTTTTTAACGCTGTTCCAGCAATGTAAGTTGCTAGAAAGCAATTCTTGCTCCAAGTCATGATAAAGTCTCATTCCACCCATTAGTCATAGCTTATAGATTGTATCAAGGAGAAAAACTGAGGACCAGACAATCTGCTTGTTGGCGTAGATACACCTGGGTCAGCAGGTGGCTGGGCTGTCCTGATGATGTGCTTGGAACCACAGCAAGGAACTCAGTCTCCTGAGGCTCTGTTCCATCTTATGTGGTTGGGATGATACATATTGTCTTTTAAGTCATCATAAATGGAAATCCTGTCCGAATTTTATACTTTTATTATTTTAGCTTAATATCATGGGTGAATGAGTTTGACTAGACTATTAGAACAGCACAGCCTTATAAACACCTGTGTATATTCTTTTTTTTTTTTTTTTTTTTGAGACAGGGTCTCACTCTAGCCCACCCTGGTCCTGAACTCACTATGGAGCCCAGGCTGGCCTTGGACTCTTGGCAGTCCTCCTTCCTCAGCCTCCCATATGCTGAGATTACAAGTGTGCACCACCATGCCCAGCTTATGTGGTGCTGGGGAGGAATGGTTCAGTGGTTAAAGCACTTGCCAAGTACCTGAATTCGACTCTCCAGCACCACAGAAGCCAGGGGTGGTGGCACACGCCTGTAATCCCAGCACTCGGAGGATTGTCCTGAGTGCAATGCCAGCCTGGGCTTCATAGTGAGTTCAGGACCATCCTGGGCTACAAAGCAAGACCCAGTCTCAAAAAAAAAAAAAAAAAAAAAAAAAAAAAAAAAAAAAAAAAAAAAAAAAAAAAAAAAAAAAAAAAAAAAAAAAAGCAAAACAAACAAAAAATTCCAGACACATTTGATTTACCAAAATTAAACCAAGATATAAAAACCCTGAATGGGGTTATAACCACAAATGAAACTGAAGCAGTAATAAAGGGTCTACCAAGAAGGAAAAGCCCAGAACCTGATGAATTCATGGCAGAATTTAATCAGAACTTCAGGAAAGAACACCAATGCTTCGCAAGATCTTTCATGAAACTGAAAGAGAAGGAACACTGCCCAACTCCATTCTGAAAGCTAGTATACTTTGATCCCCAAAACAGATAAAGACTCAATGAAGTAAAAACTACAAACCAGTTTCCTCAAGGAATGTCTAATGAAAATCCTTAACAAGAAACTTGCAAACAGAATGAACAAACTATGAAAAAAATTGTACATCATGATCAAGTTGTTTCATCATATAAGTGCAAGGCTGGTTCAACATTCATTAAGTCAATTATTGTAATATACCAAATTAACAAAAGCAAGAACAAAAATCACGTGATTGTCTCAATAAATGCATAAAAAGCCTCTGAGAAAATGTAACATCCCTTCCTGGTCAAAACTCTGATCAAAATAGGTATAGACAGATCCTACCTCAAGCTGATAAAAGCAATTTATGACAGTCCTACAGCCAACATCATTCTAAATGAGGAAAACTGAAAGCGTTTCTCCTCTAATCACGAACAAGACAAGGGTGCCTACTCTCACCACTTCTATTCAACATAGCACTCGAAAACTTTAGAGCAATAAGGCAAGAGAATATGCATAGGAAAGGAACAAGCGAAACTATCCTTATTTGTGGGTGACACAATCCTTCATATAGAGGACCCCCAAAACTATCAGAAGCCTCTTAGAAGTAAAAAATTCAGCCAAGTTGCAGGATATAAAATCAATACACAAAAATCAATAGTATTCCTTTATAGCAACAATGAAAGCACAGAGAAAGAGGTCAGGAAAACAATCCTATTCACAGTAGCCGCAAAGAAAATTAAATACCTAGAAATCAACCTAATTATGGAAGTGAAGGACTTCTACACTGAAAACTAGAGTAGTCTCAAAAAAGAAACTGAAGGTATTTGCCTAGCAAGCTCAAGGCTCTGAGCTTGATTCCACAGCACCCTGTAAGCTGGGAGTGGTGGCACACACGTTATTCCAGCACTTTGAAGTCTGAGGCAGGAGGGTTGCCATATTTTGCAGGCCAGCTTGGGTTCCATAGTGAGTTCAGAACCAGCCTGCACTACAGAGCAAGACCCTGTTTCAAAAACAAAAACAAAGCAACAATGATCACTCACACACACACACACACACACACACACACACACACACACAGAGTACGGGCAAAAGGCCCACACAGATGGTTCAATGGAACAGAATTAAGGATGCATAGACTTTTAAGTACCTTCAACTATTTGATCTTTGACAAATAGGCCAAAAACCTACACTAGAGATAGACCCTCCAACAAATGGTCCTGGGACAACTGGGTAGCCACATGCAGAAGAATAAAACTAGACCCACATCTTTCATCATGTACCAAAATCAAATCAAAATGGATTAAAGACATAGACATTAAAATGCAACTTTACAGGGGCTGGAGGAATGGCTCAGCGGTTAAAGCGCTTGAGCAAGCGGTAAGCCAAGTGCTAAGTACCCGAGTTTGATTCCACAGCACCACATAAGCTGGGTGTGGCGGCGGACGCCTGTAATCCCAGCACTCAGGAGGCTGAGACAGGAGGATTGCTGTGAGTCCAAGGCCAGCCTGGGCTCTGAAGTGAATTCAGGACCAACCTGGACCACAGAGCGAGACCCTGTCTCAAAAAATATATATAAATAAAATAAAATGCAACTTTACACTGAACTTGTTGGAAGAAAAAAATAGGCAAAACTCTTCAAGAGGCAAGGATTTTCTCAATAAAATACCCTAAACACATGAGATGACACAGGGATCAGCAAATGGGATTATATCAAAAGATCTGCACAATGAAACTATCAACAGAGTGAAAAGAGAACAGAAGGGGGAAAAAAATTTTGCCAGCTACTCCTCTGAGGACTATTATCAAAGAATATACAAAGATCAAAAAAAATTAGACCTTCCAAAATAAGACCCAATCAAAAAATGAGAATCTGAAATGAATAGAATTTTCAGAAGAAGTAGTATGAATGGGGAATAAATCCATAAAAATATGCTAAATATTTTTTGCCATCAGAGAAATACAAATCCAAACAATACTGAGGTTCTATCTAAATCAAATGGCTGGTATTAAGAATGAAAAAAAAATGCTAGTGGGGTTGTGGAAAAAAGGAAGCCTCCTACATTGCTGGTGGGATTGTAAACTGGTACAATCACTATGGAAGCAGTATGGATATTCCCCAAAAACTGAAAAGTAGAAATCCCATTTGACCCCTTCTGAGTATTTTTCCAAAGGACTTAAAACCATCATACAAGTGATATATACATACTCATGTTTATAGCAGCACAATTTATGATAGCCAAATCTTGGAAGAAGCCAGTATGTCCATCAATCGGTGAATGGATAAAGAAGATTCTGAATTTACACAATGGAGTATTTATAAAATAGAGTACTACTCTGCCCCAAAGATAAATTTGAATCATTTATTTAAAAAAAAAATGGATGCACCTTGACCATTATGCTCAGCAAGATGAATGAGATACAGAAGGTAAAACACTGTATGATTTCTCTAATATAAGAAAAACCAAATAAAGGTAAGAGATGGAAGAAAGTAAGCAGACAGACTTTGGGGAGAAAGAAGGGGTAAAGGAGTAGAAAAGGGAAGTAAAAAATGATCAAGATATGATATGTAAATGAAGAAATAAAATGGTATAAAAAATTTAAAAAACAAATCTGCGACTTAAAAAATGGCTTTATTCAGAATCATAAAGATTTAAAAAAACCTTACCATAAAGAAAGTTTAAAAAAATATAGCACTCAGTGCAATGAAATACTACATTTAATTATTTCTCAGAGTGAAGGCAGATTTCTCAGTTTACATGTGAGCATTTAGCATGATCCAAACTCCAGTATCCATTTCTCGTATCTCTCAATGTCTGCAGCAGATACTGACTTTGAAACCTTTTTTAAAGCCATTTCAAAATCTTCCATAGTTGTAGGCATATGCATTTCTTCTCTTGAAAGATTTCGGATTTCTTCTGGAGTCAAACCCTCAATACGCCTTCTCATTGCCATCAAGGATGCATCCCTAAGGTTTAAGTTAAAGAAAACCCACAATGCGTTACTGTAAACAAGTGTAACGCATGTACGTGTTGCAATGTCCTCTAAGATCTCATGACATATGCACATGTAGTACTGCACTGGATCCTACTTTGGCATACAAGGTTTCTAAGATTTTAACAAATACTCCATTCTGAAATAAGGATACTAGTCATTTAAGTAACTGTAATGTGCATAAGGCCCAAGAAAAGTAAACAGTGTACAATGAAGCAGCTGCACTTTGTAAATGTGCAATAAAATAAACATCATAGAGACAGAAGACAGTATTATAGCTAAAAATTAAACATTTTTTTTCCATGGAGAGTCATAGATGATTCTCTTTTTCCCTTCTGTTGGACACTTTACATTCACATATCTTCTCCTTTCACCAACTTTCATCCATTATAGGATGAAACATACGTAAAGGGCCAAGCTAGCTTCCACATTTCTGTCTGGCCATCATAACCCAGTGTGTATGCTCATACTGGTGTTGAGGAAGCTTATGCAGACAGGCCTCTTAGTAACAAGTATGTGAGCTAAGATTTAGATTATGAGAAAACTCAATCTAGTGGGTTACAGACAGCCCTTTCACCTTCTTATTGCGCTTCTCATTTCCCAAATATCAGTAGAGTGAAGGAGTACATCAGCAGCTAGTGAAGTCCAAAATAATTACTGATACTCTACATAAATTGTTCTAACATTAAGTTTTAAAAAATGATAATAGTAATATGCAGTACTAGGGACTGAGCCCATAGCCTTCATCTTTTCTTCCTTTTTATTAATATACATATGTAACATATAGTGTTTACAATGAATTTGGGTATTTTGTGCACATATGTATCACATCAACTTACCATCCCTTCCCATTTTTGACCCTCCCACCCTCTCCGTATCCCTTTCCCCAATTCCGGCTATTACTTCATGTGGTTCTATAGAATGTCTGTGTTCTGGGTTTTCCAAGTCAGAGAAACTATACAGTACTTAACATATTAATCTTCCACACCTATACCATTTCACTTAAGTCACCAGTCTAACTCAACTTCCCCATAGCTTTCATCTTGAGCTACATTCCCAGCTACTCATTCATTCATCCATTCATTTAATAGTACTGGAGACTGAATTCAAGGACACCAAGCCACATATTCAGTCCACTTATTTCTGATTTTGAGACAAGTCTCACTAAGTCACTTAATTGCTCAGGATGGGCTTGAATTTGTACTCCTCTAGCCCCAGCTTCCCAGAGTATTGGTATTACAGACATGGGCCACTGACCTGGCTATATAAGTCCTTCTATACTTTTTATGTTAATATAATTTTATTAGGTCACCAAGTTGCCAAGGCTGGGCTGAGATTCACTGTTCTCCTGTGCCGGCCTCTTAAGAGTGCTCAGATTACAGGCATGTACCACCATACCCAGTGACACCAACTCTTTTGAGGGATGGAGGAATGGCATAGTGGTTAAAGCATTGCCTTGCTAAATACGAGGTCCTCAATTCAATTCCCCAGCATCACATAAAGTTCGGCATGGTGGCTCAAGCCTGTAATCCCAGCATGCAGGATGCTGAGGCAGGCAGATTGTCTTGAGTACAAGGCCAGCCTGGGCTATACCAGTGAGTTCAGGATCAGCCTGGGCTGTAGAGCTAGACCCTGTCACAAAAAAAAATAAAAAATTAAAAAAACAAAACAAAACAAAAAAACTTCCTTTGAACACGTAGTTTCCAAACCAACTGCAGGCTGTTTACTGACATACAAGATACACAAATATCTTATCACTACCTGCTAACATTAACTTAAAACCAGAACTTATGTGGACCTTTTATTTATGCAGCATAAAACTTCAATAAACATTTATACTCTGCTATGGTTTGGATCTGGATTCTTCCCCAAAAGCCTTATGTATTTGGATGTAGAGGGTTATCTATGGAACCACATGCCGTTGGGAGATGGGACCTGGCTGGAAGGGGCAATGCTAGAAGTTTGACATGGAAGGACTGTTGTTAACTTGCTGAGCTTGAGGGTTCCCCAGGGCAGTTTTCAGGCATGTGTTACTGGCTTGTAGGCAAGCAGAGAGGAAGAGACATACACTCTGGATGCGGGATGCCCAACTGGCAGCTTTGAGTAAGTAAAGGAAGAAAGAAGAAATATTGTTACAGCTTCTTCCTGGGATAGTTGTAGTCTTGCCTTAGTCTCCAGACATCAACTCTCCTGTTCCACTTGGCTTTCTGTCTGCAATGCCCTGAGTAGCTGTCCAGCCTCTGCTATGTGCTTCCAGCATAACTAGAGGCTTTTGGAAACTGTGAACTAAAATAAAATTTCCTCCTTTAAGTTGTAGATATCAGGTATTCTGTCCCAGCAATGAGAAAGTAACAAAGGCAGCTTCCAAGATGATGCATACCTGCATACGTTGGTGATGTCTGCACCCGAATAGCCTTCCATGTTTTCTGCTATGCTTGCAAGGTTAACATCATCAGCCAATTCCAGTTCACGCAGACTTATTCGCAATAGCTCCTCTCTGCCTTTTGCTAATGGTAGAAACAAATTTAAATGTAAGCCTTCAACAGAAACACACTGTGTCACTGTCTTTCAAGTCTACTGTGAGAAGTTTCTAAGTCTTACAGCTCATCTGCTTGAAATGACCAGTTACTCCTCACTGAATTTTTAATTTCTTAGTTATCAAGGCTTCCAAGCTCTAAATGTAGTATAACTAGTAATGTAAGGAAAGAGAACCTGTATTTTTTTCATTAATGAAAGCTAATACTAAATCTCAAATAAAGCAAAGTACCTTAGTATTAACAGGAGCTTTCAGATTAAGATTTAAATGGTGATACCTGATGGTAAAGGAATATAGATCCGTTTTTCAAGACGACGTCGTAAAGCCTCATCAATATCCCAAGGGAAATTTGTTGCTGCCAGAACCATAACCATTTTGGAAGGGTCATCATTTTCCGAGGCACCTCCAACACCTAAAGGGTAAGGACAGAATAGAATAACGCTTAACTGAGGGGCCTACTAGTGGAGTACTTGCCTGGCAGGCATGAAACCCCAGATTCAATCCCTAAAACTATGGGGAAAAAAGGTGCTAAGTTGGATATGAAATAGTTCAGCTATTAAGAGATTATCAAATATTTAGTACAATAATACAAGTACAAGGTAGTGTGATCTTCAGGTCTCCTTATGACTTAGCTAAGGAAAATGAGTTTCTGGAGTACGCAAAAATAGAACTCAAAATAGTTAATCAAAAGATCGCCCTAATAATCACTTAACTCAAAATTTTTTCAAAAGTATATAAAGCCTTCATTGAAGCCAATTTATCTGCAATAATTTTTCATTTCAGTTTTGTGGTTAAAAATAAACAATGAGTAATATGCTAGGGTATCCTGTGGACTGCCACTGTTTCTGACATGTCACAACTGTTGGTGTACAAATGTACTGCAGTTAATCTCTACATTCTATTTACCAGCCCCATCTTGTCCACCTGCAGTTAGAAAGACTGATTAACAGTGTTGGGTCAGCACTACAGAGCTTGACTCACTGGAGCCGGAGACACTTAGCAACCTATCAGCCACATCAGTGCAGACACAGAATTACCGTCCATCTGAACCAGTAGCTCTGCTTTCACCCTTCGGCTTGCTTCATGCTCTTCGGAAGTCCCTCTGCGACTACAAATGGAATCTATCTCATCAATAAATATGGTGGCTGGAGAATAAAATCGAGCCTAAAGGAGAAACCAGGCAATTATCAAGATTTTATTATTTCATGATTATCTACAGGTTAGCAATTAGAAAACAGCTGAAGAGGGGCTAGAGGAATAGCTCAGTGGTTAAACCACCTGCCAGCAAGTGCTAAGTACCTGAGTTGAATTTCCCAGCACCATAAAGCTAGGCATGGTGGCACATGCCTGTAATCTGAGCATTGTGGAGGCTGAGGCAGGAGGGCTGTTTAGAGTTCAAGGCCGGCCGGAGCTACATAGTTAAGTTCAGGACCAGCCTGGACTACACAGCAAGTCCCTTCTCACAAAAAAAAAAAAAAAAAAAAAAAAAAAAAAAAAAAAAAAAAAAAAAAAAAAAAAAAAAAAAAAAAAAAAAGAAAAAGAAAAAGAAAAAAGAAAAGAAAAGAAAAAAAAAGCTACAGAAGGGCTAGAGGTATAGTTCAGTAGTTAACAGTGTTTACAGAGCAAGGACACAGTCCTGGGTTGATTCCTTAGCACAAAATAAAAATTAGCCTGGCATGGTGGCTCACGCCTATAACCAAAGCACTCTGGAGACTGAGGCACGAGGACTGCTGTGAGTTTGTGGCCAGCCTGTGCTACATAGTGAGCTCAGAACTAGCCTGGAGTGAGACCCTATCTTAAAAAACAAAAAAAAATTTAAAAAGCCGAATGCTATTTTAATACCATTTTCTTTGAGGCTGACATACTGCACATCTTTCCCTTTTGCCTTAATATTAGGGGGAAAGGATAGAATTGGAACAGTTATAAGGTAGCTTCTAATACAGACTTACACATTTGAAATATAGCAATTTATCTGCTTCATTTAGTAGTTTCACTGGCTATATGTATTTCAGTGATACAAACACAGGATTATCCTATGTGCTGACAGTGGAAAACACACACACACACACACACACACACACGCACACACACACACACACACACACACACACACACACATATATATACACAAATATACATATATATTAGTAAGTATACTAAAGCTCTAGAAAAAATGGTTAAAGAACTATTGCTTAAATAAAACCATAGAGTCTAAGAAATTCTAATTAAATTGCTATTTTATCTGGCTACTAAAAAGTATATTTTAATGCTCTTAAGTAGTCAAATCAGAACAGTCAATTTACATGTGTCAAGTTTTGAGACAAAATTCAAGTCTAGTTCCCTTTATTTAGCATATTTCCAGGGTTCATTTATGTTGTAGCATATATAATGTGCACCTTAAATGCAATTTTTCCTTATAACAGGGAAGTTCAATCAGATTCATTCGTTGCTCTTAGTCAAGTATTAAATCTATAAGTAGCTTAGACTCAACAATACCACTCTTAAAGAGACTGAAGAAAATTACAGTAACTACAGAAGTTTATTATTAACCATTATTTAAACAAAGTAAACATTTCCAAAAAGAACAGAATTTGGATGAACAAACTGTATTTTGAAAGTTTTACTAAAAATAAAAGTCCATAGTGGCAAGTGAACATCAAAGAACTGTACACATAATAGGACAACTGCAGTGATTCTGGGGCTGGTCTGGGTTCCGCAGTGAGTTCAGGACCAGCCTGGGCTTTAGAGTAAGACCCTGTTTCAAAAATAAATGAATAAATAAACACATAAATTGCCTAAGCTAGTCTCAAGCTTATGACTCTCTTGTTTCAACCTGGGTAGCTGAAATCTAAGTCTTTACTTCCCTTCAAAGATATAATTTCTTTAAAGAGTCATTACTGGGGTTTTTGATAGTATGTATAAAATTTTTCATACTTTTACAAGAAATGTATCAACAGAAAGAGAATGAATGGGGCTGGTGGAATAGCACAGCAGTTAAAGTGCTTGCTTTGCATACCTAAGGCCCTGAGTTCAATTTCCCCAGCACCACATAAAGTTGCACATGGTACCGCATGCCTGTAAACCCATCACTTGGGAGGCTGAGGCAGGAGGAGTGTCCTGAGTCCCAGGCCAGCCTGGGCTATACCAGTGAGTTCAGGACCAGACTGAGCTGCAGAGTGAGACCCTGTCTCAAAAAAAAAAGGGGGGGGGAGAAGGAGGAAGAGGAAGAGAAAGGACAAGGAAGAGGAAGAGGAATTTATCATTAAAATGTCCATGAAAATTCCCAACTGAAATCCACAACCAACAGAATTGGTATCAACAAAACAAATTTCAATGCTTGTTACTACAGTAGGCAAACATTACTAGATTGACTTTTTTTTTTTTTTTTTTTTTTAGACAAGGTCTCACTCTGTAGCCCAGGCTGGTCCTAAACTCACTGTGTAGCTCAGGCTGGCCTGGGACTCCTGACAATCCTCCTACTATAGCCTCTCAAATGTAAGGATTACAGGTGTGTGCTACCACACCCAGCTCTATGTGGTGCTGGGATCGAACTCAGGGCCTTGGACTTGTAAGACAAGTGCTTTCTTTTAACATTCTTCTTCTTTTTTTTTTTTTTTTTTTTTTTTTGAAATACATGAATTCCAAACACATTAGAACCATTGGGTTTGAGGAATTAGAGTCTATGTCTACTCCTTTTTCAAAGGTTCACCCGCTTCTTATTTGACCATTAAGGCAAGCGCCTTTAACTGCTGTGCCTTTCCTCTAGCCCCATAGATTGACTCTTTTCAAGAAGCAAGGGTATGTAAACTTGTGTGAGTTCAAACAGAAGCCATGACACATGCCAACCTGGTAGATTGTTTCAAAGGAACTGTGGCAGATTTTCTATGAACATAAATTGGTTTAGACTGCACAATATCTCTTTTTCTGCTAAGAGAAGCTTCTTAATTTGCAAACCACTCCACTTGGAGATCCAGGGAATGAATAACTCAGTCCTAGGAATTAGATCCTCCAGCTCTTGACCAAAGATCATGGGTTCAGGCATGAGCATGATTCAAAAGAAGCCAAATGTTATGTCTGAACATCTGCATGAGCAAATGAAAATGAGGGCTGACTTCTCTAGTATTACTGTAAGAACAATAAAAATAAGACTTAAAATTCTGGTAGTTATTTTAGCCATGTCATGGACCTGCCTGATGTCAAAGCCAATACAAAAATAAAGACAGCTAACAGCCAGAGAAAGACTACTAAGGACATCTGAATTGGTGGCTACTGCTAGGCCTAATCATCCAAAAGGTAACTTCCAAAAATTCATTTATCTATATCAAAATTCATTTTTGATTCATTTGATTAGGCTCGTGACAATTGAAAATTTCTTAGAAATGCAACAGAAAACATAGTTACATTTTTATGTATTTGTGTTTGTTACCATGTCATGTGAAATATACTAGATATTTTCACCAAATTTAAATATTCTTTCATTCATTCATTTTGAGGGCTCTGGGAGGGGAGGACACACTAAAAAAGAGACATCATCCATAGTGAATCAAAACCAAGATAGGAGAGGCAGTGCAATTTTATTCTTTGAGAAAGAGACAGTCCATGATGAACAGAACAATAACAAAAAAAGCTACTTTCCAAAATGATTCCTAATTTTTGTGTTCCAGGACAAAAGTTCCAAGTGCTGGTTTGGGAGTCAGTCAGTGCTCAAATCGGCAATTCCAGAGGAACAGAGATTGACTTAACAGTGGTTAAGATTTTCCCAGGCAACTCCAAGGAAGCCAGAAAAAAAATAATGCTTTTTTCCATACCTTAATAAACCCCAATATAAAAATAATAATGTGGGACTGGAGACAAAGCATTAGCTTGGTATTTGTGTGAGTCTGGGTTTGGGATAAAAAAAAGAAAAAATTTAGTTGTCAAGGACTTCAGAAAATGGTCAGTTCTTAATATATAAAACTTTACATCAATTGGGCATGACGGCACATGCCTGTAATCCCAGCACTCTGAGAGACAGAGGCAGAAAGAGCACAAGTTCAAGGCTAGCCTGGGTAACTTACTCACTCAACAAGACAGTGTCTCGGTGCAAAGGCCCTATGTTCAAAAACCCATACCACAAAAGAAAATGAAACAAAAACTTCCCATTAGCAGAGCACAGTGGCATATGCCTATAAGCGCAGCAATTTAGGCACCTAAGGCTAGAGATTCAGAAGCTCAAGAAGAGCCTGGGCAAAACAATGAAAATGAAAAATTAATGAGCTGGGTACAATTCCCAATACTACAAAAGAAAGAGAGAGAGAACACAAGCAAACTCACCTTATGTTAGAAAATATATCAAATAATTAAACAATACTTAAACAGTAACAACTAATATTTATTAACCCCATGAATAAAGGTTTATATTAAGCAAATGACATGACAGGAAGAGACTGTATATGAATATTCTCATACATAGATAAAGCAACCAAGGACCAGAAAAGAGGAATCTGCTCACAGTTCATCAGCCAGGCATGTAACTGAGGTGGCATTTGAAACCAGGTCACCTGATTCTAAAGGCTCCATAAGGAACCAATCACCACATTTAGCTTATTTTTTAAACCTAGTTATTCTAGAATATTGAAAATATTGAAAATCTACTTTTTAATTTTCTCGATGGGCAAATTTTTCCAAAATGATGTAAGAAATACTCCACTAGATTCCTGTTGTGCCAGAGACTATTAATAAGCCATTAAGAACTTGTTAAAATTTGCCTCCTGGAAGAGCAAGGAGAAAGAACATGGGAATTAAAACTAGAAGCCTTTTCAGAAAATGGACAACCTGAAATTGTGAAAGCTTTAATCTGTTTGTGTTATTCTCAGTTTAGATTTAGATACTATTAGTATGCTCACTGTTATGGTTTGGATCTGTAATGTCCCCCAAATCACGTGTTTGGGAGGTGATTCAATCATGGGTGTTAATCCCCTGATTTCCTGTGCTAAGAGGTAGGACCTGGCTGGAAGGAGCAGATCACTGGGGCTTATCATAGAAAGCCTGCCCTTTGCTAACTCTACCCTTTACTGTCTCAAGCTAAGCCTTCACCATGACCCTCCACCATAAACAGACTGAGACCTTATGAAACTGAGCTTGAAAAACAAAAAAAACAAACCCTTTCCTCCCTTAAGTTTGTGGGTATTGGGTATTGTGTCCTAGCAACAAGAAATTAAGACCTTCACCTAAGGTTTTGTGCATTAAGATTAAGAATTAACATATTTGCCACTGTCTACCTAATAGCCTAAAACTATGCTACTCCATAACTTCTTAGAGGTAAGACTGAAGTAAGTAATCAGTAAAGATAACAAGTCTGAGCATGAAAGGCTGTTGAAGTCAACCCAAAACTTGTTGAATTTTATTTTCTTAGCAGCACTCAATATTTCTGGGGTAGAACAGAAAAGAAAAGGACAGAACCAAACCTAATTAACTAAAAAAAAGCAAAAAAAAAATCCATTAAATTCTAGGTATTTGATATAGTTAACAGACTGAAGGTGATCTAAGTTCAACAAGCACTTAGGATTCTGCCCTTGTGGCACTGTTACTATATTGCATTTACTGTATCATAACTAAGCCGATTCATTTAAAAAATGGAAATTTCACACTCCCATAAAGTGAGCATGTTCATAAACTAGATGTAGACATACCTCTGGTGAAAAGGAGACAAAGAGAAACCAAGTTACTCTTATTTGTAAAGGATGCTACCTTCAAGGGCACAGGAGCTGCAACATGCTTACCTCACCTACACACTGCAGAAAGTTACAACACACTCCTTCCCTTTTTACAAAGAACTAGAGCTGTCTCAAATATTCACCATTTCAAAAAGAAGACGAACAAGCTTCTCAGACTCTCCTCGGTATTTGGAAGTTAGAGTTGATGAAGAGACATTGAAGAACGTTGTCTTGCATTCTGTAGCCACTGCTTTAGCAAGGAGGGTCTTTCCTGTGCCAGGTGGGCCAACCATCAATACTCCCTGTTGGGAATATAACAGTGTAAGCAAAGGATTTATGGGTATTTTTTTTGTTTTTGTTTTTGAGACAGTTTCACTACGTTGCCCAGGCTGGCCTTGAACTCTCGAGCTCAAGTGAGCCTTCTGCTTTGCTTCTGCAGTAACTGGAACTACAGGTACATGGTTCTATTCATAACAGTCACATTACCAAGTGTTAGATTTCAAACAACTTAGATATAATATTAAGACAAAGGACAGAGAAATAGGAAATATTATAGCACATGCACTTTTTAATTATAAAACAGCCACATTATTAAAAATTTGAAACTGAGAGATAAGGTAAAGTAGTTTATAACACATAGACTCCAATAACAGGTATCATTAACATCTGCATATTTCCTACTAGTATTTTGCTCAAATTAGGTTTTTTAATATAGCTTATTGAAAGTATGTCTATAATTTTGCACCTTATCATGTAACACTTAAAGAATTTTTAAAAATAATAGTGTAAAGTTACATGATTAGTACATTTCTAAGAACACTGGAGAACTTATGTCAACTTGAGGCAATCAGGAACCATGGCCTGGATTAGGGTTTAGAAACCACACCTAGATTAGGCTATTAGAAACCAGCCTGGATTAGAGTGTGAGTGATTTGTGGGCCAGCGAATGAGGGAAGAACATCGATCCGGATGTGAGAGGCCCAAGTGGGAACTTGAGCTGTAAAGAAGGAAGGAAGAAGAAAGATTGTTACAGCTTCTTCCTCTGGAAAAGCTCTTGCCTTCACAATTGCTTCCCAATTGCCTACAGACATAGACTTGCTATACCCAACAGATCTTCATCACAGATTCTCTCCAGTCTTGATCTGCATTTGTCTACCAGTTTCTGATCTTTAGTCTCCTGTCTTTGCCATTGTTCTTTGAACAACTGAGATCTACAGCAGACCCTCACTGGCTGTCCAGCAGTCCCGGATGGGTGCTCTACCTCATAGCTAAGCAGCCACTGGACCCTCCAGCTTGTGCCTGTGCAGGCTGCCATCTTGGACTATCTCTATTCTCGGGTTTGTAAGCCTTCCAAATAGATCCTTTTTGTTATAATTTCTGTCACTTCTGTCTTTTGTAAGAACCCAAACTAATACAATTTCCAAATTTAAGAGGTTTGATGGTTTCTCTTCATATCAGTCCATGACTATGAAAGTCCTCACTAAATGCAGATATTTCTCTATTTCTTCTTCTTTTTTGGAGGCACAGAATCTTGCTCTGTATTGCAAGTGGGTCCTGAACTCACTATGTTGCCCAGGCTAGTCTTGAACTCATGCGAGGCCTCCTGCCTCAGCCTTCCAAGAGCTGGGATTACAGGTATGAGCTACCACACCTTGCTAGTATATGGTGCTGGGGAATAGAACCCAGGCCAGGGCCTTGCATTTTCTAGGCAAGTACTCTGATCACTAAGCTAAGCTTCATCCTTTTGTTTTGTTTTTGTTTTTGGAGACAGAGTCGTGCTATTTGTAGTCCAGGCTGTCCTTGAACTCACGATGTAGCCCAAACCCATTTTGGACTCCAAGCCTTCTGCCTCAGTTTTGTGTACCACCATTCTCGGTTTATTTCTCAATTTCTTTCTTTCTGTATGTATGTTGGGGGCATAATGGGGATCTCAACCCCAGGATATTCACGCTAAGGTATGTCCCCCGCCAACTTTTAGTTTTGACTTTGAAACATGGTCTTGCTAACTCACTAAATTGGCTAGGCTGGGCTTGAATTTGTGATCCTCTTACCTCAGCCTCCCTGGGATTACAGGCCTGTACCACTAGGCCTTGGTATTTCTCCATTTCTTAAGAACAACTCCACAAACAACTGTTTATAAGTAATAAAAATGCTAATGAAATGAAGTAGTTTTATATGAGCTGATTAGATCATGTTTGCAAATACAAGCTTACTGTAAATATATCTACTTCTTAATCTGGGAATCTTGAATAACATAACACATACTTATTTGTGTGTATATGTAGTACTGGGGATTGAAATCAAGGCTTTCGCCCCAAGTTACATCCTTAGCCCTTCTCATTTTTTATTTTGAGACAAGGTCTTACTAAACTGCTAAGTTGCCCAGACAGAACTCAAATTTGCAATCCTCCTGCTTCAGTCCCCAGAAAGCTGGGATTATAAAAGTGCACCACCATGACCAGCTCACAACATACTTTTTATTTTTTATTTATTTATTTTTTTTAAAGACAGGGTCTTACTCTGTAGCCCTGGCTGGTCCTGAACTCACTATGTAGCCCAGGCTAGCCTTGGACTCACGGCAATCCTCCTGACTCAGCCACCCAAATGTTGGGATTACAGACATGTATTGCCATGCCTAGCTTATGTGGTGCTGGGGAACTGAACCCAGTGCCTGGTGCTTGCTAGGCAAGTGCTTTAACAACACTGTGCCATTCCTCCAGTCCCAATATATACTTTTTTAATTTAAAATTTCTTCACTTTCTCTCTCCTTTTCCCAACAATATGGATAAATGGTGGTCCTCTATAGCAGTGCACTGCCACTTACTCTGATGATGCTATGAAAGAAAACTTACTTTCCATGGCCTCCTAATGCCCTTAAAGAATTCTGGCATCCACATTGGTAACACCACAGCTTCTTTAAGTAACTTTTTAGCTTCTACTAAATCAGCAATATCATCCCTGAAAGAGAAGATAATTTATCAACAATCCCTCGGATTATATATTTAACTGTATGCAGTGACTCTTAAGACCCATGGGCAATGCAGTTCACACTGCTCACAGAATGTGAACTCTCTGGCCATTAGCAAGCTACCACACTGTGTGAACTCACATGTCAGCCAGCACGCATAACCAACATAAGCTCTATCTTTAGTTCTTAATAGCAATGGGTTTCAGTTTCGCTCTTGAGAACAAAGGCCTATGGACTTCTTAAGGATTTGAATGTCAATTATCTAAAATACTTAGAAACAAAAGTGTTTCAGATTTTGCATAGATTTAGCCATTTGAGCCTCTTTAAACCAAAAATCTGAAATCTACAATGCTCCAAAATCTGAAGCTTTGTGAGTCACGTCTGTGCTCAAAAAGTGCTAAATTTTTAGCCAGATGTGGTGACATAATAATCCAAGCACTCTGAGAGGTCGAGACAGGAGGATCATGAGTTCAAGCCAGTCTGGGCAACTTAGTGACTTAGCAAGACACCGTCTTAAAAGAAGAAAGTTTAAGAGGCGGTAAGGCTATAGCTCAGTGCTAAGGCCCTGTATTAATTCTCCAGTCCAAAAAAATAAAAAAATAAAACAAGAAGAAGAAGAAGGAGGAGGAGGAGGAGGAGGAGGAGGAGGAGGAGGAGGAAAGTAGTAGAAGTATGATATTTTGGAGCATTTCAGATTTTTGATTTTCAGATCAGTGATGTTCAGCCTATATATGTAGCATAGCCACCTCATTTTAAATTCCTGCTCTTATGATGCTCATTTTGTAATTCCCATGATTTAGAGATAATGAGCCTATTAAAAGAAAAAGGAAAAAAGAGAATAGGGGCCATATCTCAGGGGTTAAAGCATTTCCCTAGCATGCACAAGGACTTGGGTCAATTCTCCAACATTACATAAAAATCAGCCTGGGCTATACAGTGAGTTCAGGACCAGACTGAACTACAGAAAAAGACTTTGTCTCAAATAACAATAATAATAAATAAGAAAAAATTAAAATTAACTGGGCATGGTGGTGCATGCCTGTAATCCCAGCACCTGGGAGACTAAGGCAGGAGGACTATCATGAGTCTGAGGCCAGCATGGGCTACATAGTGGGTTAGGATCAGCACAGACTAGAGAGTCAGACATTGTCTCAAAAAATTAAAATTAAAAAATTAAAGAATAAAACAGCATAGAAAAATAGAAGGCTGAAGCAGGGGCTAGGGATGTAGTTCAGCAGTTAGAATGCTTGTCTAGCAAGCACTAAGACCCTGGGTTCAATTCCCCAGCACCACATAAGCTGAGCATGGTGGTGCATGTCTGTAATACCAATACCTGAGAGGTTGAGGCAGGAGTACTATCTTGAGTTCAAGGCCAGCCTGGGCTACAAAGTGAGTTCAGCTCAGAAAATAAAAATTTAAAAATTAACGAAAGAAAGAAAGCTGAGGCGGGAATACAAGTTTGGGGGCAGCCTGGGCAACTTAGAGCTTATCTAAAGATAATTTTTTTTAAAGGACTGGGGCTGTAATTAGAACTCTCTGAATTCCATCTCCAGTACTGAGAAAAAAAGTAAATTAAAAAATGAAAGGGCATAAAGCAGAGACATAATGTAATATTGCTGCTTTGCCTCCAAGGCTGTAAGAAGTTAGAACAGAAATCACTATGCAGTCATTCCCCAAAAAGAACACCTACAGCTACTACTGCTACACACAGAAATTTTAACATCAAATATTAATAAAATTTTAACAAAAAAATCTTAAGTGTCAGCCAAAATCATACTTCATAATCATTAAGGTTTTCTTTTCTGCATTTTTTTCTTTTTCCTTTCTTTGAGACACAGCTAGCCCTGAACTCACTGGTGCAGCCTGGGCTGGCCTTGGACTCAGGACAATCCACTTGCCTCAGTGCTGGGATTACAAGCATGTATTGGGATTACAGGAGTGTGTCACCATGCCCAGCTTTATGTGGTGCTGGGGAATCGAACTTAGGGTGTTGAGCTTGAAGCACTTTAACTGCTGTGTCATTCCTCCAACCCCAATCATTAAGGTTTTAACAAAATATATAAAACAACAAATCTAACTTTGTAGGAAAGCAAGCTTAGGTTAAAGATCTTTGATTAGTTATACTATTAATAAAGTTGAGCTCTGCATAATAAATAAAAGCAACATCTATCAGACACTATAGATAAGCAAAAGATATACATAAAAATCACTGCCTTTTCTCCAGTAGATGTCTCAAAAAGAGGCAATCTCTATGGTCATATTTCCACTTAATAGTTTATTACATTTTTGACTCTCAGAAAAAAGCTTGAGCTAAAGTGATATTTTTCCATACACATCTGCTCATGTGCGTAACTTATTTTTGCTCCCAAAGATCTTGGTATAGCCCTACTTTTTCTACAATTACTGTTCCAAAAAACATCATCAATACCCAATTTCTGCTGTGACATCACTTACCATCGAACGTTGGGATTCTGAGAAATTATATCTCTTTCCAAGGCTTCTACTAAATCCTTGTCATACCCAGTGCCATCAAATTTATTCATCTCTGGTTCTGTAACTACAGCAGGTGATTTGTTCTAATATGAGAGAAGAAAACCATAATTTTTGATGAAAAGATAATACTTTGTTTCTGGTATATGCATGTGTGTGTAACTGGGATGGAACCAGGGCCTTCACACTGAGCTCACTATGACAATTTTTTTTATTTTGAGGCAGGTTCTTGCTATGCTGCCCAAGCTGGGCTAGAAATTGGGCCTTCTTGCTTAGCCTCCCAGAATGCTAGGATTATAGGTATGTACCACCATACCTGGCTTCAAGCGACGTTCTTTTGAAAGCTAATACAACAGTACAAGTGCTAAGGACAGATTTGAGAAACTATGTAGTGCCCAAAAGATGCTAAGCTACCAGGAGCTTAAATTGTCAGGACTTAACTTATTCATACATTGATGAGTATTATTTTTGGCAGAAAGGTGCTACATAAAAATGAGATTTTACAAAGATTATACAAGACAAGAAAATACATATAACTGTGCATTAGAGCAAGTATCTACTGTCTTAAACTAGTCTTATTACCCAAGCACAATACTTTTATGGCCATAATATGATAATTTGTCAGCTGCTGCTTTCTAAAGTCACTATTAACATCTAGACTTAACTAGTACAGTACTCAAAGTCTTACAACTAGATGGCCAAATAAGCATCTATAGTTTTCAATATTTCCATAAAAGATTCAAGGAAGGTAAACTGGTATGGTGGTATATACCTCAAACCATAGCACTCTGGAGGGCTGAGGCAGTAGAACTGCAAATCTGAGTCCAGTCTGGGCAACTTAGAGTCCCTATCTTAAAGAAAAGTAAAAAAGAAGGAAGGGCTGGAGACTTAGCTCAGTGAGAAGGCCTTGGGTTTAACCCCAGAATCACAAAAGGAGGGCTGACTCAGAGAAGATATCTTCTAAGCATTCTAAGTATTTATGAATTTGTTTCTCATTCACGAATGTTTACTATGTACTCTATGCCAGCAGTTATGGGGAACAGAAAGAAGATACCCTATCAGGAACATATAATGCAAGCCAAGAATGATACAAACAGAAGGTACTTTCTAGTTTTCTTCCTCTTCTCCCATAGAACACAGTGCTGACAGAGCAAAAAATAAAAAAATAAAAAAAATAAATAGATCAACATGCTATGTAGAAAGGAGAACTAGTGCTACAGTAAGTCAGCCAAAGGGAGCTATGAAATGTGATGTCTTTCACAGCTTTTTTTAGTGCAATTTCCTTCAAGTATGCATCTATTCAAAAATTACTTCCTAAGTGAAAATTTTAGTAAGAGGTGAGAAAACAGAGAAATTTAAAAGGATCTAAACTCCCTTTTGATACTCAAATTAAAAATGCACATGGACCAGTTAACTAGGAGATATGAAGCTGCATTTAAAGCTACTTTTTGTTTGTTTGTTTCTGATACAAGAGACAGAATACAGTGCTTATCCACTGAGGTACATCCCCAGAGAGAGAGTGAGTGAGTGAGTGAGTGAGTGTGTGTGTGTGTGTGTGTGTGTGTTTTAGGAGTGTCACAAAGCCTAATGCTGGGCTTAAACCTGCAATCCTCTTACCTCAGTCTCACAGAGTACTAGGATTATAGGCCGGGGCCACAACGCCCAGCTAAAGCCAATTATTTTTTAAAGCTGACAAAATAATAAAACCAAATGCTACTGTCCCAATTAAACGAGTTGATTAACAATGACAGCTGAGGGGCCGAAGGAATAGCTCAGAGGTTAAAGCACTTCCTAGCAAGCACAAGGCCCAGAGTTCAATTCCCCAGCACCATTGGGGAGGGTTAGACAGAATGACTGTTACGAGTTTGAGGCTGGCTTGGGCTCCATAGTGACTCCAGGACCAATCTGGACTATAGAGCGAGTCGCTGTCTCAAAGAAAAAAAATAAAATAAAAATGACAGCTAAACTTTCACTTCTGGAAGATGGAACAAATGTACTTTTCACTATTCCTTCCACTAAGAACTAAATCTCCTTGGCATTAGATATTAAACAAATGTAAGACTCTCAAAGATTCAGAGGAGCAGCAGACTGGCTAGGAAACCAGACATGGTGGGCATCCCGGTTTTCTTTTTCATATATCCAAATGGAGGCTGAAGAAGCCAGCAACTTGGAAATAGCAATATGAACAAACAAACAAAAAAACACTGTCAGAAGCCTTTTCTTTAGTCAAAGGAATTAGAAAGGGCGAATGAACAAGATAGAACTGGTGCACAATGCCACTTGACATTGGAGATCAGCTGTGGCACCAGCAACACAAAGGCCAGCACTGTTGAGTAGGGAAGTAGAGAAGTCTGTAACGAGGCATCATAAATCCCCACCACTGTTGTACCAGAGGCCAAGTAAAAAGCTGGACCTTTCATCTCCTGCTGACCAGTAAGTACCAAGCTGTCCCTATCCAACCCATCTGTGGAGACCACAGAGGAACTCCCTGCTGGCACTGCTGAGGAACTAGGGAGATTATCAGGGGAGGATGTGTGGAGACTCAAAAGAAGGTCACCCCTCCACAGTATCATGGAGTGCCTGACTCTACTCAGGATCAACAGAGGCCAGCTAGGGCAGTTGGACTTAGACCTCCACCTCCTCTACTGTTCCTGCCAGTGTTAGGAAGAGTCAGCCGAACAGGTTTAAATCTGATCTACAGTCTCCTGATATCATATGAAAACATGAAGGTTCCAACAGAAAATCACTTTTATGAAGAAGCACAAAGATCTCAAACTAGTTGGAAAAAAAAAGAGACAAATGAAAACATACCAAGACCAAAATAAGAAAGATGGGCAGTTTTCTAGAAGATTTTAAAATCTATTTAGGATTCTTCAGTTCCTGAATGTGGTGATTAGGTGTTCACACCAAATGTTAGATATGTCCCTAGAACCTTGTTGTGATATCGGCACATCACCTATCTAACATGACTAATTCACCAACAAACAAATCCAGTCTGTTAGTGCTTTGGCAAGGAATTATGAATATGCTTGAAGCAAACAAACGAATAACACAAAGCCTTAGAAACAAATGCAAGTTCCCACAGAAACCCATGCAAACACACACTATAACTAAACTTCTGAAAACATGACAAAAATTGAAAGCAATTAGAGAAGATCAACATTTTGCCTGGACAGAACACAATTCTAATAAAAGGTTTCTACTCTAAGATCAATAAGATCAGGGGACTTCCACTCTAGATGGCAGCTGAGTAACAGAACTGCACAATGTCTCCTCATGGAACCACTTAAAAAGTTGAGAATTTAGTCAAAAACCACTTGTTCAATGTAGCTAGAAAGGGAGGAGCACCCTAACAACTGAAAAGGAGTCCAAGGGATGATCAGAAATCCTGAGGGAACACTGGAAGCAGAGAGAAAAAAAGAGCAGCCAAGGAAGCCATCGGAGCCTGCTGCAAATGGCTGGGAGATGCAGGCATTTTGGAGACGGAGGAAAGCCCACATGGAATCTGGAACACCTGCCTGAGCTAGGAGAGGAAGGAGCACCCCAACAACTGAGGTATCTGTCATCTGTCAAGTATCTGAGGTACAGGTGATAAATATTTTTCCCATTATGTCAGTTCTCTCTTTACTGTGTTGACAATTTCCTTTGCCATGCAGAAACTTTTAAATTTGAAATAATGCCACTTGTTAATTCTGGGGGCTATTTCTTTTGCTTTGAATTACTGTAATTTTTTTGATGCAAACATTGATGATATATTTTGGTCACACTTGCATTAATATAAATTCAATATGTAAAGGCATTGTAAAGTATATATTGCAACAGCATACTGAAAATTAAATTAAGAAAACAAAAAAATTAAGTTCCTAGACCCACATAAACTTCTTACTACTAGACAGGATAGGTCTTTAAACGCTAGTCAATGGCATCAAAATCTGTCTTGTAATAGGACCCAGGTCTCCTAGGAGAAGTTAGAAATTCAGGAACAGGACAGGGAAGAACAAGATAAGCCTGGAACATCCTCTGTGCCAAGAAACTAGAAGGTATTCTGAGGATGATGGGTAAACACTCAAACTAAAGGAGCCGGCATCAAGGTCTTCTAATTCTCAAATCTGGACAACTGAAACATTAGAATAATAGTGACAGATTTTATATCACTAGATATAATCATCCATGAGTCCATAATAATATAACTAAATAAAGGGAAAGAAAACAATACCTTTTCTTATTGTAGAAAGAAAGTTATCTAACAAAGAAGAAATAAAGGCATTTTGCAATCATCATGGGACTGACTCAGACCAGAATACAAAAAGGAGATCTAAAAAGTTGGGTGTAGCACTCATGAGGCTGAAGTAGGATGATTGCCATGAGTTTGAGGCCAGCCTGGGCTACATGGTGAATCAGGACCAGACTAGACTGGACTACAGAGTAAGCCCTGTCACTAGAAACAAACAAACAAACAAATAAACAAACAAAAAACAGAAGCAGAAGACACATCGATGAGAAACACATTATTTACATTCATCAAAGTATCTTCCCAGAAATCCTTACAGGGGTAAAGCACTAAATTTATAATGGAAAGACTCAACAAATACCACCTTAACCAAGTGATCCAATTTATCACTGAGGATGAGACAGACTGATATCCTATGCTTTCTTAAATGCCACAGAGAAATGAATTCCACAACAGGGGCTAGAGGAATAGCACTGTGTTAGAGCACTTGCCTACCAAGCACAAGGCTCTGGGTTCAGTTCCCTAGCACAATATAAGCAAGGAGGCGTGGCACGTGCCTGTAACTGCAGTACTTGGGAGGCTGAAGCAGAGGGATTGCCGTGAGTTTGAGACCAGCCTAGATTACGTAGTGAGTTCAGGAACAGTATGGACTGGAGTACAGAGCAAGATCCTGACTCAAAAAACGGAAAAAAAAAAAAAAAAAAATCAGGTAAACAAAAATAACATTCATATTCCTACCAAAAATGCATAATCTTAATCTACTCAAGAGGATGTATTAGACAAACTCCAATGAAGGAACATTTTCCAAAGTATCTGACTAGTACAACTCTTAAACATGCCAGACTAAAAGATAAAGGCTGGGGAATGTTCATATTAGAAGAGACTCAAGTGCCAACTTCAATGTGCCGTAAGTCCAGCACTGTGGTAAGCTGAGGCAAGAGGATTGTAAAATTGAGCCCAACCCAGGGAATTTGGTGACTTAGTGAGACTTGCCTCCAAAAAATAAAATAAAATAAAATAAAAAATTAAAGGGCTGGAAATGGAGCTCAGTGCAAAAGTCCTAAGTTCAATTTCCAGTACTAAATACATAATTAAGAAAGAAAAGCCAGGCCTGGTGGCACAGGTCTATAATCTCAGCACTTTGGGAGGCTGAGGCAGGAGTATTACAAGTAAGCGCCCAGCAAGGGATGTATCTCAGAGCAAGGCCCTGTGTTCAATTCCCAGTACTGAGAGAGAGAGAGAGACAGACAGACAGGCAGGCAGGCAGACAGGCAGACAGACAGAGAGGGAGACACTAAAGAAGCATGACAATTCAATATAACGTGTAATTAAATATTAGATCCTGACCTGAAGTGGGGCAAAGGAAAACCTGTAAATGACCTTACTGGGATAACTGGAAAAGTTTTATGGCAACCTGTGAATTGGATGACAGTACTACAGCAATGTAAAATTATAAAATTCAATGCTTTCAATAATTGTCTTGTTTTGGTAAAAGAATAACCTAATACTTAGGAAATTCATTCTGCAGTAATGAAGAGTAAACAGCACAATATCTACAATTTACTCTGAGATGGTTAAATATATATATACAAAGAGAATAAATGAAAAGCAAAAGGGGTAAAATAATAATTGAGAAAACTAGGTAAAAATTCTTTACCTTTTTATTCTTTACTTCTTCATACTTTCCCTGAAACTCGCTTGCTAGCTTGAAATGATATCAAAATATAAAGTTAAATAACAGACAAAAATATTTGTTGCATAGTGAGCGGGAAGAATCAAAGCACAGGTTTAATATGGCTAATGAGTTAAAACTTACTGAAATTTGGGCTGGAAATGAAACTGAGCACTACAGCACTTGCCTAACACCACCAAAACCAAACCAAAACAAACAACTCTCAGTACTGAAATTGTACTCTTTTGTTTCTTGCTCCTTATTCTCAACTTTTTCATTTATGGAAATCAGTAATATTTACCTTTTCCTCTCTTCCTTTACTTTGTTCTTTCTTTTCACGACAGCGAGCACCTTTCCCTCTTTCATTGTGAAGATTTTGTGCAGATGGTCTGTGAACACGGACAGCCGTATTTGGGCGGTTACCATGTGGCTTAGGGTCACCGTACTGAGGAGACTGGCGTTTTCTAGGTCCTGGTGAAGGTCTAATCCAAGAAAAGGTCATGAGAATATCATTAGCTCCTACAGTTGGCCCAAATATGAACACACATAGTGTGTCTGTTGAGTCATAAGCTAAAGAAACCAAGACAAAAATTTTAACACAGGATAGAATTGAAAAAACTTCAGGATATTGAAACCTGAGGTGTAAAACTTAAAATTAATATGGTTGCTATGGTTACTTACTGAGAGAAATGAAGTATAGTAGTATCACAGAAACAAGAAATGGAAAGTAATGGTTACCTCTACATAGAAAGGACATCACTGTGAATAAAATTTTTCTGTCTGCTAGAAACTAAAAAAAGGGGCAATTATCAGAACAGAGTTTTATCAAAAGAACCACACACTGAAGGAATAGCAGAGTGGATACAGCACCCTTAGTTCAATTCCTCAGCATCACATAAACCAGACATGGAGATGAACAACTGTAATCCCAGTACTTGGGAGGCTGAGGCAGGAGGAATGCTATGAGTTTGATACCAGCATGGGCTACATAGTGAGTTCAAAAAAAAGAAAAAAATAATAACCAGAATGCAGTGTAAAATCTGAGTTTACATTTATTCATTGGTATATATATGTAATTTGGTTTCATTTTGCTTAGATTATACCATAATTCTCATGTTTGCCTTTTTATGGTACTAGGATTCTCTCTCTCAACAGTGTCTCACATTTTGCCTAGGCTGGCCTCAAATGTGAGATTCTCCTGCCTTAATCTCACGTGTAGTCGGGTCTACAAGTATGTGCCACTATACTCATTTACACTCTAATTAAAACAAGCTTAATTATTTTCCCATTAAAATGTAGGTATAAGCACTACCTGTGGTCAGTTATAAGAGCTCATGTGTAGTGCTGTATATTTCCATACACTACCATTTTACTTCTATGGCAAGGTTTAGACTTCTCAAATGTTTACTAGGCTCTGACCACATTTCTAGACATCTTTGGGATCATGAAAAGGAGACAAGGAGGAGGAAGGAAGAAGGAAGAAGAGGAAGACGAAGAAGGAGGAGGAGGAGGACGAGGAGGAGGAGAAGACGACAAAGAGGAACAACAACCACCACCACCACACACAGGCCTAGTGGTACAGACTTTAATCCCAGCCCTTTAGGAGCTGAGGCAGAAAGACCATAAGTTCTAGCCCAGCCTGGGCAATTAAGTAAGAACCTGTCTGAAAATCAAAAATAAAAGATGGTGGGAGGAGGGGTGAAGGAATAGCACAGCGGTTAGACCACTTGCCTAGATGTGCTGGGTTCAACTCCCCAGAACCGTATAAACTGGGTGTCATGGTGTACACCTGTAATTCTAGCACTTGAAAGACTGAGGCATGAGGATTGCCATGAGATTGAGGCCAAGCTGGGCTAGCCTAAACTACAGAGCAAGACCCTGTCTCAAAAAGATGTAGATCAGTATGAAGGTCCCTGGTTCCATTCCCAGTGCAAAAAAAAAAAAAAAAAAAAAAAAAAAAAAAAAAAAAGGAAGAGAAAGAGAAGAAAAGGAGGAGGAAGAGGAAAAAAGGGTATTCTGAAATAATTCAGAGTATCTTTCAAGAAAAAGAAGTTATGTAAGATAAAGCAAGTCTACTAGAAGGTGGGAAAGAGGAGGCAGGAAAAGAAAAAAGGACCGAAAATTGGGCATAGTGGCACACACCTACAGCTACTGGGGAAGTTGAGGTAGGAAGATCAAAAGGCCACAGCAAGATGCTGTCTCAAAAAAATATTAAAGGGCTGGGGTTATAGCTCAGTAGTAGAGCACTTGCTTATCATGTGCTATGCCCTGTATTCAATCCACAGTAACACTAAACAAAACAAAAACAAAATACCAAAGAAAGGAAGCCCCACTAAGAAGGGACACCATGATAAGTACAGGGGATAGCATTCTACCACTCCCAACAGATAATCCTCTCTCTCTTTTTCAGACTGAGGTGACAATGTACTTCATTAAATTTATAATTCAACTAAATATCTATTGACTATTGTTACTTGGAAGATCTCAGGAGAAGTTACAGGGCTGTTACAAACAGTATGTTTATGCCCCACTCCAATTCACATGGTAAAGCTCCAACATCATGGCTTACTGGACTAAGGAAGTAAGGATAAAGATTGGAGCCTTGATCTGATTAAATTAAGATTCACTCTTGCCATATGCTGCATAAGCACTCAGAGAAAAAGTGGCAATCTGATCAGGAAGAGCCCTCAGAAGGAACACTGATATTAAATTTCCAGCCTCCGTAATGGTGAGCAACAAACTGCTATTGTGTAAGCTACACAGGTGATGGGATTCTGTCATGGCAACCCAAGCTGACTCACATAAGGGTTAAAGGATGCTTCTCCAGGAGACAAGAAAAATCAAAGTAATCAAAAAACATTTTATTAGACAAGAAAAACAAAAATTAAGAACACAATCTGACTCAGCTATTACTAGTTCTACTTCTAAAATTAAGAAAAAAATGGAAAAGCTTTACCCACAAATACTCATTGCAACTTTATTAATAATAATGAAAAAAGTAAAACATAACCAATGAGAATACAGTTAACTTTTTTCTTGAGGCAGCACTTCTGTAATCTATGCTGGTTCTGAACTCACTCTGTGGCCCAGGCTGGCCTTGACTTCAAAGCAATCCTCCTGCCTTGCTCCCCCAAATGCTGACATTATAGGCATGCACCGCTACACTCAGCTTATGCTGTGCTGGAGAACTGAACTCAGGGTTTGGCACTGGTAAGGCAAGCACTCTACCTGCTGAGCTATGCCCCAGCCCAAGAACATGGTTAACTACGTAAGTTACCTTCCACTCAAAAAAACAAAACAAAAACAAAAACAAAAAAAGCAAACCCCTGCTAAAAAGCAGCAGAGAAAAAGATTTGATATTACTTGTAAATCATCATTAAACACATGAAGAATTACTTAATACATCTAAGCTTAAGTTACCTCATCAGAAATCAGGGATAAAAAATTAGTATCTATCTTCTAAGGCTGTGCTGAGAATTAAATAATGTCTCAAGTAGGTAGTAAATATGCAATGATTTCTTATCAGTAGGATTCTTCTTCAAAAAGGGTATAATGTTGTGAATTGATAGGATACAACTACTACTAAGAAAATATACAATATACAGAAGACCAAAAAGAATAAACTAGAATGATTGTGTAAATCTCCTCAGTTCTATAGATTTTCCTTTTTGTCTTTAATGGACCCACTATCCTTTTTAAAGTGAATTATGAAATATAACAAAATTCAATTTACATGAAAATGTTTATAAGCAAGGGGAAAATGTAGTCACTATTCAAGATTCCAGGAGTCAATCACAGAGTATTAATACTTTTAGGAGTTGAACAGCTCAGTGATCATAGTGCTTGCCTAGGAAACACGAGGCTGTGGGTTTGATTCCCCAGCACCACATACTAGCTGGGCACAGTCGCATACACCTATAATCCCAGCAATTGGGAAGAGGAGGCAAGAGAAATGCTGTGAGTTCTGGCTAGCCTGAACTACATAGTGAGTTCAGGACCAGCCTGGACTACTGAGTAAGACCCTGTCTAAAAAAAAAAAAAAAAAAAAAAAAAAAAAAAAAAAAAAAAAAAAAAAAAAAAGTACAGTGACTAAGAAACAATCAATACCTCTTAATTGATGCTAACTGATGGAACATTTTGGTATGGGAGTTTAAGAATGAGACCTACAGTCCACGTGAATCAGTACCATCTGCAGATTTCAGGGCTCCCCTTTCTATAACAGATTCTCTGGGGCTATTGCTCCCAATCCATATTTTCAAGTACAGCTATCAGGAAAGTGGTCTGTGTGTCAGTTTGAGGAGAAAGGCTACGGCAGAGTTCCAGTTTTAGAATCATCACTACAAAATGCAATATTATCTGGCCTCAAATGCTAGTCCCATTAAACTAGTTATTAGTTTTGTGGTATTGAGAAAAAATTTACCTAACCTCATAGTACTTCAGTTCTTTTTCTGAAATAATAATAAAAATATGACTTTTTAGGTTTATTATATGAAATATTAGATGAAGCCAAAAATAACTCTCAGAATATTGTGAGTGCTCAATATCCAGCCCTGTTATTATAAAATATAACAAAAAATTGAGTGAGAATGACAGAATGTTCAAGCTGCAGAACATCTGAGTTGCACATTAACATACAAAACTGGTTATAGGCAAAGAATCTGGAGGTCACAAGTATTTGCTCCAGAAAGCCATAACATAGCCATATGTTTAAATACACAACACAAATAAGGAAATAGATACTTGACATCTACTCCCATCCAACTACTAAGCAGGTCTAACCTTGCTTAGCTTCCAAGACCAGACAAGATAGGGCATGTTCAGGGTGGGATGGCTGCAGATGATACTTGACAACTACCTGCACGCTTGCCAGTTAAAAATTATGCAGTGATTGGCTATTTGGAGCACTTCAGTAAATACTAACTGCATTTAACGTACACTTACTGGCACTTGAGAGTGGAAAGATGGGTGTAAATGCAGAGAACTCTAGAACTGGGAAAATTTCATCATTCATTTTTCTCTGGGAATTAAGCCATTTTTCAGTGTTAGCATTATGGTTACATAGGTGTATTCTGTGAATGCTTGTTTGAGAACTATTGTCAAAACTCCCTCACTTTACATAAGAAAAATCTGAGGCCTAGAAAGGATATATTATTTTCTAAAAGCTACAGGTAAGTGGCAAAGATAGAAACAGGCCAGATTTTCAATTCCCAACCCCACTCTCCTTCCATAACACTATCTCCATTACTTTCAGGTCATTCACAAAAGCATATCTTTGGTTCCTTTCCACCTGCACTTTATTTCTTGAACGAGATCACCGAGTCACATGACATACAATTCAGTACTCATACACAGGCATCTCAGTAAGAACTTCTGTTCCATCCCTCCCAGCCACATAGTCCTCCTCCTCGCCACCACCTTCATCTAGCTTCTTTGGCTGATTCTGAAAAGTGTCTACTTACCTTCGTTCAACAGGTACAGGCAAGGACCAGACTTCTCTCTCAGAAGCTGGGAGCTCATGTTGCGCAGCTTTCAGGGGAGTGCTGTCTAGTTTAAAGCTCTCCAGTGTTTTCATGATATCTTTAACATGTTTAGCTTCCACATTTATTTCCTGCCAAACCTAGTACCAAAGAATATGGTTCTTTAAGTTTTATAACAAATCACAGCCAAGATTAAACTAAACTAAAGCCACGTAAAGCTTCCTTCCAAGCACTCATAGAGTATCTCCTGTAAATCATAAGCAGATCTGTCACACATAAAAAATTTTTTTGAGACAGGATTTTGCTACAGCCCAGGTTGGTCCTGAACTCACTAGGCTAGCCTTGAATTCTCAACAATCCCCCTGCCCCAGCCTCCTGAGTGCTGGGATTACAGGATCTGTGAAGATTTTAATGGTTCAAGCTAGTCCTTGTGGTGCAGGACTGTAATCCCAGCACTCTGGGAGGCTGACACAGAAGGATTACACATTTGAGGCCACTTAGTGACTTAGTGAGATCCTGTCTCAAAATCAAAACTAAAAGATGGACTGGAGCTATATAACTTAGTGCTAAAGCCCTGGTTTAGATCCTTAGTGCGTGCGCACACACACACACACACACACGGTAAAATACAATAAAATTTAATGGTTCATTAATTCTCTGTATTCAGTTGAAAAATTAGTTCTGGTAAAATGAGTTTATCATGGCTAATTAAACTGCTACTGACACAGTTCTTATATAAATTGCATAGCAAAATAAATACATTTTTTTGGAGGCAGGGTCTCACTCTGTAGTTCAAGCTGGTCCTGAACTTGCTATGCAGTCCAGGCTGGTTGAATTTATACCTATCCTCCTGCCTCAGTCTCCCAAGTACTGAGATTACAGGTGTGCGCCACCACTCCTGGCTTATTGTAAAACAAATTGAAAAGTTAAAGTTAGCTATAATTTTAATGTTTGTCAAAAATAAAACTTGTGCAAGTTGCCTTTTCATAGTTTTTATGCTATTTAATTAACTTTTAAAACCCTGCTCAAAATCTATTAATTTCATAACTCACTAATGGGTCACAATCTAGAGTTTGAAAAAATATGCATTCAAAGTACAAATATCAATTAACATCTGACCAATATATTTCTGAAAAGTAGTTTTGACTCAATTTAAAAATCATGTGATCGCTGCAGTACATTCTGAATGAATTTAATAGTACTGAACTATAAAACTTAATGATTAGAGTAGCAAATTTTATTATGCAGATATTTTACTAAAATTAAAAAATAAAAGACTGTATGTTATGTAAAAATGAAATGAAGTTTAAGTTGGTGATGTTGTTTTAGAACTTAAATGGTTCAATATAAGTATCTTTGCATAGATCTTGCTTTTATAAATAAAAGTTTCTGGTCTAACAACAAAACATCTTAAAAAGTCTTTTCAGTGATAATTTAAGACTTTAGAATTGAACACTTCCTCCTTTTGGCAATTTAAAGGAAATCAAAGGGGAGAGTCAGAGAAAGAGATTAAATAAGTTCAAAAGAATAGGATATTTATCTCAAAAAAGTTAAACACAAATATGGTATAAGATTTTTTTTTTAAAGAGGGAATATTCCATACAGAAAATCAGCTCTAAAAGAACACTAATGTCTGTAACAGTTCTTTCTCCAGGGACAACTGAACCCAACTATAAATGCTACCCTTTTATAAAGTTCTAAAGGGAATATGGCCACAGAGGTTCAGGTGTCATACACAATTCCTTCAATGGCTTAATAAAATCAACTCTAATTTTAGATAACAATCAAGAAAAAATTACTTTTTAAAACTAAAAACCATTATTTAAAAAAATTATTAATTACCACAATTAGAACAATCAAACAGCGCTTATACTGATGAAGGACAAAGAGTACTATTTCTAATAAAATAAAATTTCAGTAACACTATATATAAATTCATATAGTAAACCACACATATAGAACTGACAATCAAAATCTTCTCTTCTGAGTACTACGCCATTACAACACACAGCAGCCTTGATTCTCACCTGCTGCCATTTCTGCTGGAGGTATGTATCTTTGACTGAGTACAGATACTTGTTCATTTGGTCAATAACTCCCTGATAATAGACCATGGCAGAGTCATAGTTTCCCAGCAATGCATATTCACGAGCAAATTTCACATTCTCATTAATCATAAGAAGACTCATGCTCAACTGTAAGCTGGAAAAAGAAAGAAAAGCATTTTTATATTCCATGTCTCCTGTAAGTAAATACCACAAAGAATTTTTTAAAGTACACCTTCTAGGGCTTCTTAATCTCACAATCCCATACATGGCACTTTTCATCTCTATATATTTGTAGGTATAGCCAACGTCTACCTATGTGTGCTAGCCTAGCTCAGAAGGCAGTTTCTTCCATTTCTACCTCCTGAGTCTCTCGGTACAAAGTAAATGTTGTCTCTTCTAAACACCCCGGGTGCTTTACTGGAACGTTCATCTCATGGCACTTGTCTGGAGGCCCTCCATAGACTAGCTACTCAAAGACCAGTATTTTTTTTTTTTTTTGAGACAGATGTCACTTTGTAGTGCAGGCTGGTTCTGAACTCACCGTACAGCCCTCCTGCCTCAGCACCCTAGTGCTGGAACTACAGGGGTGAATGAGCATTTAAACTACTTAGCATACTACTTGGAAAAGGGTAGGTCTTTAATAAATGCTAACATTTCCCTAAAACTTTCTCTATATGAGAATCTAGCCTAATCTTTGCACTTACTAGGATATGGCTATGTGGGTACAGACATACATTTAAAAGTAGACACCTGGTATATATCAGCATTGCTAAAAGCCAGTGATTGTTAAAATTCATTAACTAAAAAAAAAAATACAGTAGAGCTCAAAGTTAGGAGGATCTGTGTTCTTTAGAGAATATAAAGTTTCAGATTAGGATTGTGGATATGTGAATTTTTTAAAAATTAAAACACTGGTGAAAAAACTGCTAAAGTTACTTATGAACTCACTATGGGAAGATGATGTTAAAAATTACTAAAATTTCAAGCCTGAAGAACTACAAAGGTGAAGAAATCACAAAAATTTTTTTAAATCATGAAAACTCACAGGAAAGCTGAGGAGAAAAATAAATATGAAGAAAATGAGAGTTCTGCTCCTTTTGTACATTTCCCTAGGTTATCCAAACAGAAATATCATGTATACTAACAGAGGTAATTTCAAAGCAGGGGAACCCTTCCTAGCTAGTTATTGTTAGCTTATCCAGGTATTTCCTAAAACCAATGACCTCAACCCCAACTCAGACCAGACCTGTCTGTGGCCAGCTGTATGATGGCCACACAGCACGAGGTGAAGGGGCAGGCATCCAGCAGAGCCATTCCCCACAGCTCACACTGCTCTAAACCTCTGCTGGATCAGTGGCAGTTGTCACTGTCACTGTGTCCCATCACCTTCAGATGGAACCATCTAGTTGCAGGAATACAATCTCACTGATTTGGCATTATGTGAACTGCATAATTATTTCGTTACATGTTACAATGTAATAATAGAAATAAAGTGCACAATAAATGTAATGTGATTTAATTATCCCCAAACCACCCATATCTCACCTATGCTCCTTCACAGAAAATTGTGTTCCATGAAATCTCTCCCTGGTGCCAAAAAGGTTGGGGACAGCTGTTCTAACACTGTGCTTTCTTGACGCTCTCTCTTCATCCCACCCAGTTAGATCAACTGATGAAACAGAACTTAAATCTAACATGACAGTAACAGTTCTTATGTTTGGCGTATTTATATGCTACATACTTAAGTAAAGGAATTCTGTGACAAAAGCATGCCAAGCAGGCTTGAGTTTAATTTTAAGTAAAATGTTTGGCTGGTGAGCATGGCCAAGGATGATGGTGACAGGCAACCTGGAACAGCTATCAGCCTCGCTTTGGGTTAGGACCACGAAGATTTTCTGCAAAGTAGAAGGTAATCACTCAGCAGCCCAGAATTAGAGCTTTACTGGAAGCAACTGTGAGGAAATGCCAGCTGGTAGACAAGCTAAATACCTACACTGGGTCACCAGAGCAGAAGAAGGCAGGCAGGGTGCTCCTGAGGAGGAAGGTTAGTGGGAGGCCATGTCACACTTCAATGCAGAAGCAGATATATCAGAATCACAACCAACAACCTCGGCTTCTCTTCTGTCCCAGTCTTTTATTAGTTCTCATTTTCTAAGCAGCTAAAGTTACAACTATTAATCCTTTGTCCAGTTAGGCTTGATTGATATCTTTCAGACATTATGTATCAGAATATTACATTAGGAATATAAAACCCAAACATTTTTCACATCAGTTTCAGACTGATTATCTTTCTTTCCTTCTTTTTTTTTCTTTTTCTTTTCTTTTCTTTTTTTTTTTTTTTTTTTTTTTTTTTTTTTTTTTTTTTTTTTTTTTTTTTTTTTTTTTTTTTTTTTTTTTTTTTGAGATAAGGTTTCTCTCTAAGGACCGAGATGGTTTTGAACTCACTATGTAACCCACGCTACACACAGCAACCCTCCTGCCTCAGCCTCCCAAGTGCTGGAATTACAGGCACGAGCCACCACACCTGGCTTACATGGTACTGAGGAACTAAACCCAGACATTGTTAGACAAGCACTTTGACCGCTGCGCCACATCCCCAGTCAGGCTGAATTTCTAAGAGGCTGTTAGCTCCATTTCTGACAATGAATTCTAGAAGGCTCATAGGCAGTTAAGGAAGCTGGTAAACCCCAGAAACAAACAGTATACTCTGAAAAACAATCAAATAACATCAAGTGGTCCCAGGGTGGGGAAAAAACATAGCAATCAAGAGGGAAATAAAGACAGGTGAGAAAGTGGTTTTTCTAGTTATGTTCTTTCTGATCATTTTAAAATTGTACTATGGATTAAACCCAGAGCCTTTGCTACAGCCCCAGCCCTTTTTTATAATTATTTTGAGATAGGGTCTTGCTAAGCTGCTAACTGCCCAGGCTGGTGTGAACTTGAGATTCTCCTACCTCAGCTTCCCAAGGTGCTGGAATTATGGCTGTGTGCCACACACAGGCTTTCTTTCTCACTCTTATTGCCTTCACCAGTCAAC
>PVKB01005324.1:0-101562 GCA_004027205.1 Ctenodactylus gundi
CCCCCCCCCCCCCCCCCGCCCCCGGGAATAAGGCTCCGTTCTTTATGACATTTTGATTTCAGTCTGCACATGTGGTCAATCCTGAGCAGCCTTTGGTTCTCTGCCTAGCCAGAAAGGGCCTGCTTGCAAAAACCTGGCAGACCTCAAGTGCTGCTCCTCAGCCTTGAGCCTTCTCTTTCCTGATCTTCTGCCCCACTGAGGGATCATTAAAATTATCCCACTGTGAGGTTGCTGGAATCCAGACTGCAAGTATCAAAGATGAGTCAAATATGCCATTTTCTTGTTATTATATCTCTCCAGCCAATGTCATGCACCACAGAGGCCAGCATTCAGACTAAGCCCACACCAATTGCTGTTTTAGCTGGAAGGAAAAGGCACTGCTGTTGTCATTTTTAGTTATTGTGAATCTATACAAAATCCACTGTCTAGAATAAATAAATCCTGACACCTCTTGAAATCTAGAGGGTGGAAATAAGTTTGGAAGGAACTGGTCAGAGCTGAGCTCCTATTTTCAACCACAAAATTAATTTGATTTCATTTTAAGGCATTTAAATCTGGCAGATTTTCAGAATAACTGAGAGGATGAAAGAGCTATTAAAAATAGTAAGTTTTTTTTTCTTAATGTGGGGTCCAGCTGGAAGAAGAAAAAGGTTAATTAGGCTAGTCTCCACTTCTGCCAACTGATTATCTTTGGGGGCCTCTCTCATGTCCGCAGAACCCGACTCAGCTTCCCCATGCATGGCATACTCAGGACACAGAGGCGCCAGGCTGAGAAGATGGCTGTGGGACCCTCTGTTAAGTCTGTTCCTTGCATGATTCAGCCTGGCCTGACCTGTTGTATCCTATCAAGAATTTAAACACTGAGAAAATCCCTGAGAAGCTGGATTTTTATGAAAAGGAAATGATCCTTGGCACATGAGGAGGAAAGAGGGAGGGAGCGAGGGGAAAAGAGAAAAGCAAATTGAGAGACTGTGGGAGACAAACAAAAGCCCCAGGGAGAGAGTTGGTGACCCTCAGCAGGCTGGACACGCCAGGGTGACCTTGCTTCCGGGGTGTTTTCATGAGTGTCTCAAACTCCATGCCTTGCATGGCTGCTTCCTCTTCCGCTTTACTCTTCTCCTGGAGGCCAGGCAAGTCCCACATCTGCAGGCCTTTTGCTCCCACCTTCCAGTGGCAGTGGCAGTGGCAGCAGCAACGTCAGCATCAGAGTTTTTTCCTTTCAAAGTGTGGCACAATCCCGCTGTCCTCGGGCTTTGGGCTGCCTGCCCCCTCCAGCTCTTTCAGGCCCTCCTCCGCCAGCTGGGACAAGTACTTCTGTGGTGGGGAGAGAAGGATAAACGGGGAAGGGTGTCAGTAGTGGCCTGGCCAGAAAGGAGAAGAGGAGGGAATGCCAGAATCCCTTTCCTGACACTTGCGCCCAGTGGAGGGTCCTCCCCTCTCTTACCATTTACTTGCAGGACGGGCTACAGGACTCCATTTTGGTAGTTTACAAATAAAATGAGTCCCTTGCAGAAAAGTAGAAAGTATGGATACTACCAACAGCAACAACTTCCACAGCCTTCCTCTCGTGCCAAGCACTTTCTAACTGCTTGACTTACATAAAAACTCAACCCTCATGGCAAATCCACTTGTTTCCCAGAAAGAACCCAGTCTCCAGGTGACAAATTTATGTGTGGGAGACAGAGGCAGAGAAGGCAGAGGTCAGAAGGCCACCACTAGACCACCGCGACAGTGGCGACTCCCCAGAACCTATTTCCTTTCAGGGAAAGCTGCGAGGGAAAGTCCCGGAGGTCCTGCAGCGGCCCGCCGACTCTACGGCTGGGAGCTGCCTTCACCACTCACAGGCTGGCCAAACCTGGTGAGTCAGCTGGCGCTGCCCTTGCCAGGGCAGTGAGGCAGAACTGGGAAAGGCCCGGGGCCTCGCTGGGCTTCTCTGGTTGTGTCGGAGAAGCAAGCCTGGGGCGAGAAGCCCTCCACGAAGAGTGAGAAGGGTTAGGTCCAGCACAGCGTCAGTGGGAGCGCTTTGCCATCAGGTGACGGGGGTCCAGTCCTAGCTCGCAGGAGGCAAATGCCTATCCCTGCCACCTACGAAGGGTAACTACAGCCACCCCAGCACAACACTGCGGTGAAGCTGTTGTGAGGCAACAAAGAACTTAGCACAGTGCCTGGCACAGAATATAGGCTCAGAAACCTTGGTCTTTCTCGTTAGAAGCAGCACACATGTGTCCTCCTAACCTCAGAGTCCCGGATCTGTTAAATGGGAGCAAGGTGTCTCACCCTTCCCTTGGAATGAGGTGTGGGCAGCCTGACGGGGGAAGGCTTACTGCAGATGCCGACAGCCAGGCTGCTGCCTCTCCGCTGCTCCTCTGCCTCAGCTTGGGAGGGGAAGTTCTGTGCTGAGACCAACAAGTAAGTGAGTGCACTGTGTTTGCTCACTCTCCTCTCCAGGGCCTGCAGCTGAACAGGTGACGACTCTCCTGTCCAAGCGGCCTCCACCTGCTGATCCAGGTCACTCTGGGTGGGATCCTGCACGACTGGGACCAGCCAGGACCAGCCACGGGGCACACAGCTGTGTCCAAGCAGGGGTTGCTTGGAAAGTCTAGAGTCTCTTTCCACCTGCTCCTTACTCCCACCTCAAGGCCTCCTGGTGGGTGTTAACTTTACAAGTTGCCCAGTTTAAGTGTCAGCCAGCAACTGCTTCATGGGCCTGAATTCTTCACTTTTCACACATGCAATCTGGAGCAGGGTGGGCGAGGCTGTGGGGACGGAGGCATTCTGTCAAGGCCACTGACAGAAACCCTATCTGGGAAGTCTGTGATAGAGGCTGGTTGCAACTCTGGCTCCCCGACAGGTGCACGAAGGAAACCTGAACTGAGGTTGGATAGCGTGTGGGGCTTAGCCGGCGTCTCCACCTGATGCCCCAGGGGACCACAGGAATGGTACTGGCCTGTACGAGGAGGGCAATCTGCTTGGGGTTTCACCTAGAGTCCCAGAACAGGATGTAGCTCACTGCCTTAGAAAAAAATATAGGTCCTGGCAAAGTCTGAACACTACCTAATTCTCTAAGCGGCAGTGACCTTGAGTTGCGTAGGCTCCAGGGGGTTATACTATCGCACTGAAAATTCTGGATAGATAGAAAATTCTCACAGAGAGGTATCGGAACTTGCTAGAAAGACTGTTTAAAATTAAGAATCTTGGGCCCAGTCGAGAGGTAATGAATGAGTAAGCAGATGGAGGGTAGAATCCGAGAAGTTACATTTTAAAAACATAACAAAAACCAAGGTTTGGAGGAATCAGGATCAGATGATCTCCAAGGCCCCTTGCAGCCCTGCCATTTTAGAGGTTTTATCATGTGGCAAAGGGGATCAACGGCTGTCTGCGATCTGTATTCCCTCCTCTGCCCAAGTCAGGCCTTTATGCCCCACTCACCCTCTCACCAGTCCCTATGGGAGAACTGACCTGTGGCCATCATTTCCAAAAGAAAATCAAGAGCCTTGAATGACCTGAGTTGGAGCCCAGACAAGCACAACCAATGATAGTCCTACAAATGATGATCCTGGCCATGACACTATGGGTCTCAGTTTCCAAGACTGGCATCGAGCAAAGAAAAAAAAAAAAAAAAAGAAAGGGAAAGTGGTCACGAATCAGGTGATCTGGTCCTACTCCTGGTAATTTACTGTCTGCATGCTCTTGGACAAGTCACATAGCTTCTCTCTGAGCCTCAATTTCCTTAATTGTAGGAGTTGACCCATGTCTACATTTCTTAACTATAGGTACACATTCTAATCATCTTGGGGAGCTTTCTCAATTTACATATTACTGCCTCTTACCCCATTCTGCTCTGAATATCTGACCTACTACATGTACCTTCAAACTCCATCTAGATGATTTTGGTTCACACCCCTGATTAAGGATCATTATTGAAAAAATTTAACTATGGTGCTCAAGGAATGGGCCAGTGGTTAAAGTGCTTGCCTAGCAAGTGCGAGGGCCTGAGTTCAATTCCCCAGTACCACATAAATCTGGGCATGGTGGTACATGCCTGTAATCCTAGCACTCGGAAGGCTGAGGCAGGCAAATCATCTTGAGTCCAGCGCCAGCCTGGGCTACAAAGTGAGACCCTGTCTCAAAAAACAAAAAACAAAAACACCCCCCCCCCAAAAAAAAAAAAGAAAGAAAAAAAAAAGAAAGAAAAGTTTAGCTATATCAATTTAATTCTAATAATAACACCTGGCCGAGAATTAGACTTCTTGAGTTGAGCTTTGTGGATCAAACAACTAGTCTGATTCTTACAGAGAAAACAGGAGGCTCACCTCTGCCTCTGTTAAGTTGCTCAAATCCAATCTACAACAGACATTAATCATGAAGGCTATATATAAATATAGTATATATTATATCAAGTGCATATACATTATAACACATATTTTCATAGTTGATCAATTTTAAGAGACTGTTTAAAATTCATTAACATCTCTGAAATATAATCAGCTGCATTTTACAGTCGATGGAGTCTCATTGTTTAATTCTCAGCATTGCTTTTTCTACTTGGTATCAAAAAATAATGTCTCGCGTGGGGATGTAGCTCAGCAGCATGGTGTGTGCTTGAGGGCCTGGGTTCAATCCAGGGACCAGGACCAACCACATAAATGAACAAAGTTGTATCTTGCACAGGACAGCACCTTAGACTGGACAAAGTAAGATATACAGTATATTTTTATATATTATACAACATATTTATTTATTGCCTGTCTCCTACACTAGAGTGGAAGTGCCATGAGAACAGGGATTTTGGAGCACAGTGGTTAGAGCACTAGCCTAGCAAGTGGAAGGCCCTGAGTTCAATTCCCCAGCAGCACATAAGTTGGGTGTAGTAGTGAATGTCTATAATCCCAGCACTTGGGAGACCAAGGCAGGAGAATTGCTGGGCGTGTGAGGCCAGCTTGGGCTACAAAGTGAGTTCAGGACCAGCCTGGACTACAGAGCAAGACCCTGTCTCAAAAACCACAACAAGAAACAAAAGCAAACAAACAAAAACAGGGATATTTTGGTCTATTTTTCTGGTTGTATTCCCAGTGCCTACAACAGTAGATGAATTATATACATCATTTGCTTATGATAATTATTTGCTGACTGGATGAACATTTAAATGGGGATTTACAAACAATTGTGGGATTTATTTTTAGAAACAGTTACCTGCACAGAGGAACAGAAAGAGAACTATCAGCAGCTGGAATATCCAGGGTTGTTGAAAATTAGTCCTACCACAGGCTTGGTGATCACTAGCTCAATTTGAGCTACTCTCCTTTTAGGCGGGAAGGCAGCTTTGCGGAGAATGCTTTAAGTATGTAAGTGGAGAGAGATGCTCTGGGAGCCCACAACAGGAAACTACCTTATGGGACAGCCTGGTAGAGTCAGCAATTATCCACATGGTAAAGGACATAGAAGCTCCCAGAAGCAGATCTCAATGGTGTGCTTAAGGAATGGCTGGGGGCGAGGGGGGCGGGGGGCGGGGAGGGGCAGGCCTTGAATGCAGGAGCTAGAATCAAAGGTGAGCAAGACTGAAGACTCGGGATGCCTGGCCTGTGTGTGTGGAGACTGCAGCCCCGCAGGGCATGGAGCAAGGAAGGCTGACAGTTACCTGTAAGTTCCTGTAGTGGACAGCACTGCGGCAGTGGCTCACCTTCGCCGCCTCCTCGCTGGTGTAGAACAGCCCACACAGCTTGCAGTAAAAGCCGGTCCTGGGAACCACAAACTCCACCCCTGGAGAAGTATGGAGAACGACCAGGCACACATTAGGACGGTGGCAGTGGCGGTGGCGGTAGGCCCTGGGTCCAGCCATCAAAGGAAACAAGAGGAATGAGCTCCACCCCCGCTGGCTGTTGACTTCACTGGGTTACCTGGCTTCTGTATGCCCCACCTCAGTCTCCTCACTGGCAGAACAGTCACACAGGGACAAACCCTGGCTTTACTCCCAGGTGGTTGTGAGTGTCAGGGATGTGCTCTGCGCAGGGTGGTGAGACCTTAGCAAATACCGGCTCTGCGTCTGGCCTCTGGGCTTGAAGTCCAGGCTCAGGGACTCAACCTGCTTCCAGGGAAAGGAACAGGGAGGTTTCTGACATTTCACTTGTCTCTAGACGTCATTTCTCCCTTCTGTACTTCTCTAAAGCTGCTGTGTTCAGGATTGCAGAATAATTTTCTCTATTTTGTTTAGAATTATACTCATTAAGGACAAATTTTAAAATAAATAAAAGTAAGTGGTCTGGAAAATCACTCTAATCCAAGTATTTCCTTTTATGTGATTTACCTATATGTACGACTTCCTCTTTTGGCAATTTGAATCGTACTCTTAATGCAATTTCGTATCTTCCCTTTTCCACATAATAGTGTACCATACATATTTTCTCATACTCCTCCCGCCTTTATGTCTGACCCATCATTTAATTAATAGCATTTCATTTGCATCTCGTTAAATACAAGTCCCAGTATTCTGGGAGGCCTTTTCATTTTAAGAGAAAGAAATAATGACCCCTAGCAAGGCCAAGTAACAGTGTCACAGGTAGAAGGGTCATGTCTGAAGTGATGGTGGCTGGTGCAGCCTTCCTGAAGGTGTCAGCAAGGTCGCAGTTCTCCTCTTGAAGACATGGTCAGCAGAGTGGAATGGGCCACCTGGCAGGTCTAGGACAGATGGGAGGGGCAGCTGCCGTGGGTGGAACTGGTCCTGGGGCTCAAGTTTCGCCTCTGAAAATGGGAGTAAGAATGTATATTCCGTATACAAGCCACCTGACCGTGATGCTCTGGAGAAGGCCAGCTTGAAGGGTGCTGGAAGCAGGACCCCCGTGGAGCTAATCCAGAGGAGCCGGCTTGGGCAGGCAGGCCCCTTCTGCATGCTAAGAGCCTGCCCTGTGTGAAGGTAGGGGAGTGCAGCTGGGCACAGCTGCTCCCTTCTCCTCTGCTGGGGTGGAAGTGCTAAGAGATGTGGCCACGTGGGGCAGAAGCCAGAGAGGGCACAGGGCACCTTCTCAGAGGGACAAGACAGCAAGGTGTCCACTGCCAGGGGCCCTGGGCTGCCTGCTGCACGGACTATCCAGCTTCTCCTTTCCTTCACTTTCTTCTTCCTGTCTTCCAGGAGTGAGCTAGGTGCCTATGAGACCCTGTCATAGAGAAAAAGTCTAGATTTACAACTGTAGCTTTTTTTCCATCTCAAAAAGGCCACTTCTTAGTGTAAAGGAGCAGCACTGAGGGAAGGAAGAAAGGTGTCAGGGGCAGGGGAGCCAAGAGCCCCCACTCATGGTCTGCCTTGACTGCTGTACGTTGGTTTGGGGCTGGATTCTCTCTCTGTCACATAGCAGACTGAGACCTCAGCCACGAGCAGCAGTCCCCCGAAGTGACAAGGTGTCACTCAGCCCAGCTGTCCAGAGGGGCTTGAATGTCCTTTCCCTTCTCTCCCTGTCACTGAATAGGTTGGACAAATGCCTTGCTGGGGGCCAGATATGTCCTCTACTTCATAAATAAGCTCCTGGCTGTTGCTAGGAAGGAGCACTAAACAGGCTGGCCTCTTTCCTCTGTTGCTACAATAACAGTTTTTCCACTGGCTGCTGTTCCACAGACAGCCAAGGCCCACACTATCTAAGAGAAGGGCTAGAGGGGAGGGGACAGCACCTCCTGAGAGCTAGTCCAGACCCTTCAGGACTGGCCAATGGGGCTGTACCAGGAATCAGGCCTTGGGGTTTCCACTGCAGACCCAGGTAGAGGCTCTTAGTTCCTGCCCAGGGACCCCGGTGATGAGTACAGCTCTTTCCTGAGCCTCCATAGTGCTTGACTCAGGAACTGAGCTGTCACTTGTGACCCCTTTCAACCAAAGAAATATAGTCACTGTTGTGGGGGTTCTGGGTGGGATTTCACTAGAGCAAGAGCTGCTACTGCCACCCCACCTGACTCCGTCAATGATGAGAAGGCACAGTATAGAGGAAAGAAAATGGGACTCAGGATCACATAAGCCTAGTAATTTTACTTAACCTATGTGACTTCGGGCACATTATTTAACCTCTCTGAGACTAGTTTCCTCATTTGTAAAATAGGAGTAACGATATTGTAAATAACGTTATGGGTAAGCTCCTGACATTTTGCCTGATGCTCAAAATATATATATATATGTATTAGCTTGAAAACACATGTTGAATGTATTTTCACAGAGCTTGGCCTTGTCACCTGTCTCCCAACGTTTCCCCAAGGCTACCTGGAAAACTGGCTCCACAGTTTGGCAACAACACTCTTTCCCAGCCCTCCCTCATAGAGTGGGTCAGAACCAGTAATCACAGGAAAGCACTAGAGAAAGAGAAGCTAGGGAGAAGACTCTGCACTCAAAATACTCAGAATAATTACAGTGGCTGCACCATCACTGCAGGATGCTCCTAGATTGTGGGGAAGTGGCAGCGCTGAGGAATGCCACCACAGCCCTGACAAGTTCTGGAGCCTCTGGTCCTCCCACTTCTCAGGCTCTATTAAGTTGGATCATTAAAGCCGCATTTGCCTTCTAATAATAGCTCCTGGCACGGGTAATTATGACTCTGTCATCCTAGCATACTCAGGGCTGGAGAGAGAGAGAAGCTCACTTTTTGCTGGTAATGCTATTTGGTTCTGGTATGAGTAGGCCTTGGCAGGCTCATGCTGGCCCAGGCCACACAAAGATGGACTGAATGACATGGGAAGCACTCTTTTCTAGCTGTGCCATCTGCAGTCTCTGTCTGAAACAGGACTGGCCTCCCTTTCCTCCCATGGGGTACCAAGGCCTTAGAGCTCCTCATTTCACTCTTCTGCTCTTCCCAGGGGCAAAGCTTGGAAACCATCTCTCACCTTCCTGGAAATTTCTCTGCTAGTACTGACCAATCCTGGAGGGTAGAGGGTTTGTAGCCATGAAGACGAGGCAGAGTAGGTCTCGATAAATATTTCCCAAATGAATACTAATAGTAGACTACCCTGAGTAAGTACCTCCTATTTGAAAGTATCAAGACCTTATATGGATTTATTAATTCAATCCTCAAAATCAATCTACATTGTAGGCTTCTATAATTACCCTTGATTTATAGCTGGAGTGATCCAAATGGAGAGGTAAAATAGATTGCTCTTTGTCATCCAACCGTCAAGTAACAGAGATGATATTTGAACCCATGGATGCTACAGTCTGTGCTCTTACCGCCTGCACAGAAATAGCCTTTCCTACATTGTGTTGCTGCCTGAAGTGACAGACAGGAGGGCAGGGTGGTCACAGATAACCAGAGTTTAAGCTTGAACTTGCCATGTGATCTTGAGAAAGTCTCTGAAGCTCAGTTTACTCACCTGTCACACATACAAATAGAACTGTCACTCCCTAGGAGACTAGGAGACTGTGAGCTAACAAGTCTCTAAGCTAACTGAAAACAACCCAAATGTCTATGACCAGATAAACATAAAAACAAGATATGGTTCATCTGTGCCCAACATGCAGCACTCCTCAACAGCAAAGAAGCTGTCAGTACCAACAACCACACAGGTGCATATTAATTTTACCGAGCACAGTGAGGTTAGGCAAAATCAGTACATATCATAGGGTTCCTTTACATACAACTCTAGAAAGTGAAAACCAATATTTAGGAACAGAAAGTATATTACTGGGGACTGAGGTGTGCATAGGGAGAGATTACAAAGATATCTGAGGAAATTTGGGGGTAATGAACATATTCTCAGCCTCAACTGGAGTGATGGTCTCAGGTTCATACATATGTCAAATTTAATTCAACTGCACAATTTAAATATATACACTTCACTGTATGTCAATTACATCTCAATACAGCTTTAAAAAAACAAAATGAGATACCATTTTCCTCTTTAATAGGTTGACAAAGATAAAAAACTGAGATTATCCAAAGTTGGCAAAAAGGAAAGAAATGTGAATTCTTCCTCAAGGTACCAGCAAAAAATTGATATTATCCTTTTGAAGGGAAATTTAGTAGCAATTATGAAAATTTTAAATGCAAATACATTTGACCCTATAACCCCTCAGCTAGCACCCCGTCCAAAGAAACACTGACACACACGCAAAGCTAACTAAACAAGCCCATCTGGAAGGCAGCAGGAGACAGCTAGAATTTCAATCTTAATTCATCTTTGTTAGTCATTAGCTTTGTGCTCTGCATCTCAGATTTTTTTATATCTGTAAAGCAGGGACAAAAATATCATCTTCCTCATCCGTGTTTTGAGAGGATTAAATGAACTAATACATGCAAAGCATGAGGAATGCTGCTTGCATGGTGAGTGATTATAATAAAGGCTTAGCTGTTAGTAGCATTTTTGTAATGGGAAAACCAAGCATCTAAGACAACCTAGATGCTCACCAGTAGAAAAAAAAGACCAGCAACTTATGGCACAGTGTCTATGATAAATATTTTCAGTGGTTAAAAAAAATGTTCTCTGCATACTGACATGAAGAGATCTCTAAAACCTGCCATTAAGCGAGAAAAGTAAACCACAGAACACTATGTCCCTGGTGTATTCCTATTCTGTGGGAGAGAAATTATCTATGGGTATGATAGTAGCCACCTCTGGGACCTGGGAAGAGACTCAAGAGATTTGATCTCTGGGGCTGGAGGAATGGTGCAGTGGTTAAAGCGCTTGCCTTGCTCAATTTCCCAGCAGTACATAAAGCTGGGTGTGGTAGTGCATGCCTGTAATCCCAGCACTTGGGAGGCTGAGGCAGCAGGTAGATTTTCCTGAGCTCAAGGCCAACCTGGGCTACCCCAACGAGTACAGGACCAGGATGGGCTGCAGAGTGAGACCCTGTTTCAAAAAAAAAGAGAGATAGAGATTTGATCTCTTAATATTTTTTATGGTTCTCATTTTTTAAAATTTGCTACAGTACTCTTTTACACTTTCTAAAATGAAAAATAATAACATGATTTATAAGAAAGTAGAGTTCATTCTTAATTTTTGCTTTGATCGATTAGATTCCAAATTCCTGGATGAGTTTTATGTTATGTTATTGGATATGTCCTGGGGGCAGAACACCCAGCACAGTGTCGAGTCATTCAGCGTTTGCTGACTGAATATATGAATGAACTCTCATTTCTGAAACACAGGCTTCACGTATGTTTTCTAGGTTTAAGACACCTAAAGGCATCACCATCATTGAAAGATCTGTCTTTCTTCTTTATGTATTGTCATGTGTGATGTAACAAAAGTTAGTCCCTTAAAAAATAAACAAATAGAAAAGAAAGTTTGCTTTTCAATCTGACTCTACAAAAATGGTACAATTTTTGGAAGAATGAAACAGCAAAAGCTTTTTTTTTTTTTTTTTTTTTTTTTTAAAGGAAACAGAGAAACCTGGGTGGAGAAGGTGCCTCTCCACACTGGATGAGCAGACATGTGGTCATGGTGGTAGGTACCTTCCAGGGCTTCTCTGTCACTTTCCCAAGTGACATCTCCTCAAGCTCTCCCCCTGAGTAGCAGCTCCTCCTCCTTTTTTTTTTTTTTTCATTGTTTTCTAACCTTTCAGAGTCAACCAATGATTTAAAGGGAATGATAGCTAGAGTGGAGTCCCTGGGCCAGTGATGCTGTTACAATCTCCCAAGGTACTCTCTTAAAGTACCGAGCTCTCTTCTTTGAAAATGTGTCCTAGATGACTCTATTATTTCCTCTTCCTCCCCTCCCGACCTGCAGAATATCCACTCTGGTAAAACCACTGCTCTGATCCAATTCCATGTTTCATGTGAGGAAACTGAGAATGAGGAGGGGTATGACTTGTCTGAGGGGACATGGTCACCCATAAATGAAATAGGAAGAATAAAGAGCTAGGTCTCCCTGTTTCAATGCTCCTTTTTTTTTTTTTAATCAACTATCTACTCTGTTTCTAACCAGTCTATTCAGTATCACTGAATGTCTCTGAGAAGCTGGTCCTTCAAAGAGAAAAAAATGTGTTACTGTTTTAGGAAGCACTGGGCCATGAAGAGGAGGGACAGTAGCAGAAAAGGTTTGTTTCTTCTTTTTTCTTTTTGTTTCTTGGTTTTTTTTTTTTTTTTTTTTTTTTTTTTTTTTTTTTTTTTTTGAGACAGATTCTCACTATATAGTCCAGGCTGGTCTTGAACTCACTAAGTTGCCCAAACTTACAATCCTTCTGTGAGCTAGGGATATAGGCATGCACCACTGTGCCTGTTGACTGCCTGAGGCCACTGGGATCCTGCTTTCCACCTGAATGAAGGCTGAACTGGGAGTCTCTGTATGGTCAAGTAAACAAAGTATTGTCCTTAGAAGGAAAACATGTCTCTTTTAGCTACAGGTTATCAGTAGAGTGTTGCTCCAGGCTGTTCTCACGGAGGGCTGTCTGGGAGATGGGAGATGGAAATTGCAAGAAACCTAACTTGCAAATCTAGACTACTGTACCATACATTAAAAATGACAACAATAACAAAATGACAGAAACCTCTCTCAAACTCTTAGGAGTTGCTATGAAACTGTCATTTCCTGGAGGTAGGTTTCAGGAAAGACCGTGTTTCACCTACCTAGAGGAATGCTTAGTTCACTGAACACATCCTCTGGTTCCCAGGAAGGCCAAGAAAGGGGCTCTTTCAGCTCCACTTCAGCACAGTCTGGTGATCTTACATCCAGAGACTTCATTTCCATGTACCTGGAGTTCTCTACAAAACATGAACCAAGACAAAAAAATGAATTAAATACAACATGCCTCGCAGAGTTCCTGTAATTCTATTCTAGTCACTATGTGACTGGGAATTGTCCTTTGGACTGGTTAATCACATAAGGCTGGAGCCATGACTGCTAATTAGAACCAAAGCACTATAATTAAGAGCCTTTTCCACTGCTACAAGAATGCCACACACAATAAAACTTGGCAAATCTTTGCATTCGGTCCGGGGGGATGGGCTGCCTTCCCTTGGGATGATCCACCTCCTTTGCCCTCCGAGTCAGCACCACCCCATCTCTGTAGGCAGAGGAATTATTCAAGTGGAAAATTTTCGCTGACATCCACTGAGGCTGACATAAAAGGCTGTGCCATTCTCACCCCAGGGCTTGTGAAGCGGTGTTATTAAATATGAACTCCAAGCACCAGGTAAGCTAATAAATGACTAACTGTGGCACATGTTCAGACCTATGCCACCAAGTAAAAGGGGTTCAATCACAGCAAAGAGAAAATTTCAGTATGCCTTTATTCTTGCTTCTCTAGACAGTCTGGGTCTCAGTGTTTCTCTAGCAACAAGCAGGCAGTTCAGGCAGAGTTTCCATGGAGACACAGATCCAGGCAGGTGAAAAAAATGTCTCAGGTCAGCTTGACATGGAAGCAAGCCCAAGTGCCCAGGTCATTACCATCTTGTGCCACCCATAAGGCTGTGGGTTGAGAAGTTCATTTTTCAGCTTTTCCTTTATATTTTCTGACTCTTACATCAACCTTGGCTATGCCACAAGCTTTCAATAAAATGAATCCCCAGTTATTTTTACTATAAGTGTCTTAAGGGCTACTATTTCTCCCTCCCCTCGGAGTCCTGGATTGATCTCAATTTCCCGTTGGCAGAGCAGCCAGGGCTTAGCCTATTTTAAACTCTCTGTTTCATGATGTCACAGTGCTGAGCATAGACACAACATCATCTCCGGTGGAGGCAGAGCTGCTTCTGGGACTCCTTGTATCAATGTCAGACCCTGGAGAAAAATAGGTCTGAGATAGTAAGAAGAGGGAACAAATGATACCCCACAGGAAGCCCCCATGCCTGCCCATTCTCTCCTGTGTCATCTCCTACACAGAAATTACAGCCATGGCTTCCTCCACTGTGTGGGCATGAGCAGCTGGCTGACCCCAAAGACCCCAAGATCCTTTTGCAAAGAACTCAAGCTATTTTGGTTGCCCAAGCCCACCTGGGCCCCCATAAATGCAGAGAATTCTAGCTTATCTGAGTTTGTTTCTCAGAACATGCAAGTTTCTTTTTTTCTTTTTTCTTTTCTTTTCTTTTTTCTTTTTCTTTCTTTCTTTCTTTCTTTCTTTTTTTTTTTTTTTTTTTTGCCCTTTGCCTGAAAGTTCTAACAGTTGAACCAAGTTCCTAGAGTCTTCCTTCCTTTTGTGCGTGATTTTCTAGATTGGCTTTAATGTGACTTGAAAGCTCACTCATGTTCAGTCCCTCCTGCAATCCCTGTACTTTCTGAGGGGAGCAGTGGTCCAACCCACCCAGCCACCCGTGAGAAAAGGGGGGTAGTTACCCTCGGTCAATACTCCTTGGCAAGCCTGGCTTTGGAGGTCGGTTTCTGTGGGGGGGCTGGCTTTCTCCTCCAGAGGGCTGCCTTCACAAGCCCCATCTTCGGGGGTCCCTCTGGCATTGCAGTCATCTGGAAAGGGGCTGGGCTGCTGGGCCCTCTCCTCTTGTGGCTGGGAGGAAGACATTTCCTGAGCTGCAGGGGCCAGACACACATCTGAGCTCTCTGCTCCCTTTGCCTCCTTCTCGTAGCAATCGGAATCCTCCAGTGAGAGGCCTGTCTCACATTCAGCTGGCTTCCGCTCAGCATCCAGATTTAGGCCAGACACTTCCACGTTTGTGGCACTGGAACAGCTCATGGAAGCAGAAGGCAGTTGTCTGGGCAACGTGAGGCCAGCCTCTGCAGCCCCGTTCCCTATGGTCTTAACACCCTCCTGGGTAAAATTCAAATCCCTGGCCATGTCCAGGTCTAAGGCGGTTGTCACGCAGGGACATATTTCAGGGCAGATTTTGTCTTTCTGGTCAATGGGCATAATTTCTTCCAATTCTGGGATGTCCGGCTCCATGATAAAATCTTCTTCTTCCCCCACCTCGTCCACCGTGACCAGCTCCTCCATGCTGGTGGGGTACCAGCTCTCCCCCTCTCCCTCACTTCCACTCTCCCAATCTTGTTCCTGCATAAAAATCCAGAATGAAGGTAAGAACCCTGCAAGGCAGAAGGATTCTGAGCACTCTTCCTTCTACCTGGGAACAATTAGAGTAGTTAGAAGTTGTAAACCATTCAAGTCCTGCAGTACTGACTCATCCTTAGGATGACACCCAAAATGGCACAGGACTTGATACAAGCCCTTAATGCTTAACCCACCATGTTTGAGATGACACCAAGAATTTCAAGTGCTGGTTCATATAGGGGCTCAAGAAATGGTTACTGAATGAATGAATGATTAAGTTAGAACTGCTGAACACTTTACTGGAGTTAAATCCTTGTAAATGGGGGTGGAGAACACTAAATTAACTATGGTTACAAAACTCCTTTAAGCACACTCACATAATTCCTCTAAGGACTCCCCTCTCTCCCAAGCAGGGTTGAAGCCTCCACAGCCGAAGTAACTACTCTCTTCTCACTTAACCTCTCCTAAAACTTTCTCCTTGCCTTTCCCAGCAGTCCACAGATCCAGTAGACAGATTTTGGGAATTAGATTCTCCTGAATAGAAAGGCAGGAAGCTGGCCACATCCCAGGGACATTTCTTTCTGCTGTGGAAGCCCAATCCCAGAAAGACTCTAACTGGGTTTTTCTTTTTCATCAAGTTAAATCACCTTTGTAAGCACGGCAGATGTCCTGTTAATCCTAGAGTCTGGGCCTGGCGAGGCCAGGGCCCCAGCCTGAGTACCAGAAGCAACGTCCCCATACTCCCTAAGGGACCTGCCTATTTTCAGAGCCTGGCTCGGAAGCCTGAGTCTTTTTCTGGGTACATGTTTTCTCGTAGGAGCACAGCCAAGTTGCTGGAGATTGAAGCAGGCCCAGACATGTGAGTAAAACTTTCCCAGTAAAGACTGTCCGATGATCCCAAGCAAAACCATTTCACCTAGGAGTACTAGGGGCACTGGGCCATTTGTGCAACCACTAGTGGGGTCCAGGACACATTCCACTGCCGGTCAGGATGGAGAATTCTATGACGTAGACCCTGATGGCTGGAGTACAGATTTAACTGCCATTATCTGAGACAAATTTACCTTCTTTGTGTTTTCTGGGTCAGAAGATTCTGTGTCTTTCTCCCGTCTGTCCACTGAGTGGGGGCTTTCTTCCATGTTCTCCGGCTCCTGTTTTTCACCCTTCCCCAGGGAAGAACAGAGTGAACAAAATCAAGACTGAGCAGAGGCAGGCAGAGACAGGAGTGCCAAGAGACAAGAACGACAATGAGCACAGCCAACAGTTCACAGGCAGCTCTCATACATCACCTCCTTCTCCCTCATGGAGCCCCTCAGAGCCAGCTGTTCATACCATTCTCATTTTTCAGATCAGAAAACTGAGGCTCAGTGAGGTAAGTAACGTGCTCACAGTTTGCACAGATGGAGGCAGAGAAATTTCTTGAAGTGTGGTCTGATATCTTTAGGGAGCAGAAATCCTTAGAAAACCGGATGCTTCTGCCATGAAGGTGAGTAGAAGAAGCCAAATGTGAGCTGACTGGGAGGCTCTGGATTACCCATCACGGTGGTACTTCCCCAAAAGAGACATCTTGACTATATATATAAAAAAATCGCATTTTGGTGCCTGATATGAGCCGTCACACAGCTGCTGCCCTCTCAGCTTCCTTTTGCCCTCTCCTTCATCCCGAAGCTACAGTCCAGGCTAGCGTTCTCTTCCTCTGTCCTTCCTTCTGTTCCTCCCCAGCTAAGGCCCTCATGGTAGTGTCCATGTATGGGAAACTAAACTCCTGAAAGTAGTGTTTGTTTTAAGAATTAAGGAGTCAGAATCTATGTTCCATGTACCAAATCAGACCCTGTTTTTATAGTGTGAACTAAGAATGGATTTTATAACTCTGAACAATTAAATTTTAAATGGCTGTGGAGGTATCCACATAAAATCCTGTTGTACCTCTTGGTCCACAGAGACCATGACATTTTCTATCTGATTCTCCATAGCAAAGGCTTAAAAATCCCCAATTTAGGAGTTTGGGGGAGGTACTTTCCCAAGGCTTAAACTTTGACCATCAAATCAATGACTATTGTTGGGTTTCTTTGGGGATAAAATGCATTTTCTTGATATTTTTGGCTGAGGCTGGGTCAAAATAAAGGATTCTAATTCTAATTGTTTACAAGAAGACACACCTCCTCAAGTTGACAGCGGGCCAGCTGGGGCAGAAGCCCAGGGCTGACTGGTCTAACTTGTTATTGCCAAACAGGAACAGAGAGTTTCAATCCTCAAGTTCTTGCTCTTTCCAGTGTTTAGGACAGCGGACTTCAACAAAAGCCTTGCTCAAGTCCTCTAGATGAACTATGAAGCAGCTACAAGTATCTTTTTTCACTGTCTGAAGCCATTGTTGACCACTTTCTTTTTATATCTCTGCATAAATTATCTATGGCTTTCCCTTATCAACACAAATAATTCTCGCCTTTCACAAGAAGTTTCTGCCGATACCCTCCTTGGTCAACATAGTCAAGAATCCCTCTACAGGCGAAGATGAGAGAGACAGAGATAGCCTTGGAATGACCCCACCAGACCCTGGTTTTTCTTTCCTGCAGGAAAAGGAGCAAGGTAATACCTTTTATGGCTTCCTTCTGCACTGGGGTCACTGCCAGGTGAAAGCTGCAGCTTAAGGGGACCAGACAAATGCAACCCACACATCAAGTGGCCCAAACAAGCTCACAGTTTTTAGATCCCAACAGTCACAAGCAGGGCTCTGCTACCACACGGCTTAGGCTACACTAAACCATCATTTAACTGGTCTCTCACTTCTCCTCTGTACACTTCCACAAAATCTACCCAAGCCAATCAACATCATCATTCCAAAATGCAAAAACTAACATAACTCCATTGATTTTCTGTATCTAAGATAAATACAAAAAGTTATAACTGGCCTAGAAGACCCTGCATGATGTAGTCCCTGCTGATAAATTGGTTTCAGCTCCTAACTTGCTACCCTGATTCTCTGCTCTAGCAACACTGACCTCCAGCAACATACAGGGCCTTTGTATATTTTGTCCCCTTTGTTTGATCTCCTTCCACCCAGAAGATATTTTCTTTCCATCCCTTCAAATCTCAATATGCCCACCCTAACCAGGAAAGCCCCTGATTCATTACAGGCACCACTCTGTCCTTAGCACTTCATGCTGATGTTCCTCTGTACTTTTTTTTTTTTTTTTGAAAAGATTTTGCTGTGTAGCCCAGGCTCATCTTGAACTCACTATGTAGCCCAGGCTAGCCTGCCTCAGTCTCCTGAGTTCTGGGATTACAGATATGTGCCACCATACCCATATGATGCCGGGGAATTGAACTCAGGGCTTTGTGTTTGCTAGGCAAGAGCTTTGACCACTGTGCCATTCCTCCAGCCCAAGAATGACTTTTTTTTAGTATGGTTTTCAACTGGACTATGAGTTCCACAAGACCAGGAATCATGTCAACTTCACTCTCAACTAATGCTAGGTGCTCCACAGATACTGGTCAATAAAAGACGGACTTGATAAAAGGTGTTTCGTGTGTAAGAAGTTCACTCCTTTCTCTTGGCATTCTAGAGTCAATATCTGGGCTCAGAAATGAGTGGTTCATTTATTTCTTCCTCTCATAGACTGCTTATACTAAGGGTTGCATTCTGCAGGTCCCTGGGCTTCATGTGGCCCACAGATATATTTTGTTTGTACAGGTTCTAAAGCATGGGAAATTTCATATAGATATTTGGACTTGGGTCTTCCTCCAAACAAAGGGAGATTTCACAGTACAGGACACATGTTCCTGAATGGCAGCTGCCATGGATACCCCCAACGGAGGCACCCTTTCCTCAATCTACCACAGCTCCATCACTCCCCCTTGGCCCCATTCATTCTGCCTGGGTCTGTGCCAACTGCCTGGCTTTCCTTCTCTGGGTGCATCCTTCCTTCTAATAAGATGGAAAGGTGCTTCTTTCCCATATTTTACTTATTCAATGATTGACTGATTTCTTTCCTTCTTTCTAGGGTCTTATGTCAGAGTTGGATCTCGTGTGGTGTTGGCTACTCATGAACCCTGGGATTCTTTACCATGGCATTTTCTCTGGAGATCCAGAAGGTCTCCAACAAGCACAAGCTACTTAAAGTGTCAAGCAATCACTAGTGATCACACCCATTTTGCAAACAAGAGGCACAGAACAAGGTGTGACCATAGTTTTCAGAAGTCAGCCCTTTGCTTCCAGTGTCTGGGTTCATTCCCTTTTTCAACAGATATTTTTTTCAGAAGGGACAGAGGAAGGGATTGTGAAGTTGAGGCGACAGACATGTAAATAAAATTCTCAGGCTCAATATAACCATTGCATGCCACATATATATATACTAATAAAAATGGACAAAAATAAATAATAATATAAATATATAGATAATAATAGAACACCTCCTATGTACCAAGCACTGCTCCCAAAACAAGGACACAGCCATTAATGTGGCAGACAAAAATTCCTGCCTCAGGGAAGTTATGCTAAGGGTAAGAGTTGAGGACATACACTGAACAAGGATACTAGGTGTTCAGTACCAGCAAACACAGAAAAGCCAGGAATGGAAAAAGTGGGGTTGGACTATAAATGCTACATAAATAGTTTATATACTGTATTACAAAAGAAGTAATAAGAAAAAAGTCTGTACATCTTCAAGAAAAATGTAATTTTTCTCCCAAATATTTTCAAAATGTTGTTGGTTGAATCTACAGATGTGGAAATCATAGATACAGAGGACTGACTATGTGGACTTCTTAGGAATATCCACTAGGGTTCACCAAGTTTTCAGGATCCAAGTCAATGCATACAAAATCCTTCTTGAGTTCATTCTACCCACGGCCCTACATTCATCTCCTGTGCTTTCCCCTACTATTCCACTTGTGATGGTCTTTGAAATGGGCACAAGGGATCACGTGGACATTCCTTTGGTAGAATTCTGGGCATTTTAACTAGCACATCCTTGCAGGTTATCTCACACTATACGTGTCTTTACCTTTCATGATCCTAAATTGAACTATTTTCCAACTCTGTAAATTGTAGGAAGTTTATTCTGTTCACAGAGATACAAAGAATTTTATCTGGTGGAGAAGTAACTGATTCCCTGTCCTGTGTGGAAGAGGCCAGTTTTATAGCATTTAGCAAACTGATTTCAGTATTGTGGACTGTTGTATAGTTGCTCACTCTTCGGAATCTTCTTGGAGCTGACTTTTACAACTTATGAATACTTCATTAATTAATGTGTTAGATAAAATCTTTGACATGTGTACACTGTATGTTTACACTACAGTCATGATTTTATGTTTTAAAAATGTTACCCTCTAATATGCCTTAAAGATACAGTCACATTTAATATATCTCCAGTTTCTTGAAAACAATCTTTTATTCTCATTTTTGCTCCTGCTGCTACTTCTACTAAGAATCCAAACAGCTTTTGACCCCTTTCGATACCCAGCTCAAATACTACCTTCTCTCCCTGGGTGGAGTTAGGTGACAGCTAATCCACTGTAAATTCCAACATGGATTCTATTAAATGTAAATTATATGTAAATTTTTATAGGTCTGTTTCCATCATTAGATCTTGTCCTGCCATGACACAGACTATGTCCTAGTCACCTTTGAATTCCCTGTGCTTAACATACCACATGACAGAGTAGAACTCAATCTGTGCACGGGGAAAGAAGGCTGAACGGTAGGCCAAACTGTGACTCTTCAGTGATCATGGAATTGAGAACTGGACTCCTTATTTGGACTTACTGTCACCAACTCTTGGGTCAGGGTGATTAGAAGATATGCGTGGAGCACTTTAAAAACTGGGTTCTTTATGCAGAACCTCCCAACCCTCTACTATTCTACCCCTAGTTAAATGTAGGTGGTTTTAACAAGAAGGAAGGGGAAAAAAGAAGAAAGGGTAAGCCAAGCTAGAATTCAAACTTGGTACCCAGAATCCTCCCTATGAGCCCTTGCATGGACTGAGGTGATATATCCAGTCAGAGCAGTTTTAAACACTTGGATGAAAGTGTAAGCTACTGCCATGTGTCTTATTAAAATGGAACTGAAATCCAGTGGGCAGTATCTAGAGAAGCACACCACGCTCTGGGCACCCAATATAAAATAGGGGGTGGAGGCTGTTTTTCCTTTACCACCTCTCATCAGCACTCCAGAACTGGTGGATGCTTTTGGCAGGAGAAAGGAAGAAATGGACCAAAAATCTAATCTCTCTTGGCAGACTCTGTGAGTGCAAACACCTCAGGGCCACTCCACCCTGGGCAAACAAGGCTACAGAAGACCTTTCCATCACATCCCTCCCTCCCTTACTTCTAGTAAAGGCAACAAGGTGCCCTGGGATTTAGGGCCAGACCACATGGGTATAATTTTGGCTCTGCCATTTCCTGACTTGAACAAATAACACAGTTTTCTGCACCTCCGTTTTCTGGTCTGCAGTATTAACAGGATGGCTCTGAGATGAGGCGACTTCACTGAGATAACATATTTAGCACAGTGCCTGGCACATAATAAACATCCAATCAATGTTTCATTTATTCCACCAACATTCATTCGCTCAGTAAATGTCTGTCATAATTATACTGCATCACCATCTTCATCTGAGACCTGCCTTACGTTAATGGGAAGCAACTGCACCATTACCTCATTCTCTGCCATTCTGCTTTCTTTTCTATCACCAGCTCCTTCTTGGTCTCTACCAGGTCTCTTGGCTTTATTTTTCTCACTCTGCTTGGACTTGGTGCCCTCAGGGGCCCTAGTGACCTTTGGCCCCAGCCCATCTTCCTTGCCTGAGACATCGGGATGGGCGTGTCTGCTCTCCCGCAGCCTGGCCTCTTCTTTCCTTCTGGACCTCCCGAAAGCATCCTGCTGTAGCTTGAGGTACTTGTCCAACTTGGCTTTGGGCTCTTTCCGGTAGTAGCCATCTTCCCGGCTTTTGTAGGTAGGTGCTGAGTGGAGCAGGCTGGGGGACCCCGACTTCTGGTATTTTTCCCGGTGGCCCCTGCCTCCTTCCAGTCGCTCATCCAACTCAGCTTTGTCCGGTGGCCGGGGATAGTGTTTGCGATCGTGTGTCCATAGGTCTGTCCTGTCCCTCTTGTCCTCCCCGTTCTCTCTCCAGGGGACCGGGTCTCGCTCTTCCTCCCTCCTGGTATAGGGAGAGTGCTCCCAGGAGTCTCCTCGCCCGTTGCCCCAGTCAGCCCGGGAAGGGCCTGCAGGACTGTGGGAAGAACTACAGGAGGTGAAGCTTGGAGTGTGGGATCTTGGGGACAGTGACCGGCTCATGGGACTGCGAGAACGTGGCCGTTCTGGACCATATCTGCCAGGAAACAAAGAAGAGGGTTTAGAGTCTACACCTCACGCCAATCTACCCAGACACCAATATCCTCCTCTCTCTCTCTCTCTCTCTCTCTCTCTCTCTCTCTCTCTCTCTGTCGGATGGACTGGGTACAGCCTTTGCAGCTGTGCACTGAGGTTATGTTAGCTGAACAGTAACAAGTGCTAAGACGCACAGGAAGCGGAACAGGAGGAGCCTCTCCTACCTCCTGGCTTCTGTGCAGAGAGATTTCTCCCTAAGCACAGTGTTAGCCACCCTCTGCCCCTCTGCTCCTAGGAACTAGGAGTAAGACTTGGATTGGTTTAGCTCCGCCGTCTCTTTCTGCCTCTTGGGATGGAGTGATGCCTGCCTTGCCTCCTGGCGGCTGGAGCTCTGGGTACAGGCTTGGGGGCAGGGCTCCATTTGGCCAGCTTCGCTTATGAGGATTGAAACCATCCTCTACTTGGCTTCTATCAGACAGGTGACCTCATAGCCTCTATTGTGCCCACTTAGTTCTCATTTCAATGTGTTAAGATCCTGGGTATGGAAGATGGATACTACCAGTGGAGAAGAGGCAGGGGTGAGGGGACAGGCTCAGTGATCCCCCAAACAGGAAGAAGGTTAGAAGAGAACTCAGAAATCTGACCCGCTTATGTTTGAGGTAAAGAAACCACAGCCCAGGAAAGGGCCCCAACCGGCCCAATTCTGAAATTCTAACCTCCTTTCACTTTGTTATAGAACTGCAGGTGGCATGCTATGACCCTACACACATCATCTAAAACCCCAAATAGCCCCAACTGAAAAAACAAACAAACAAATCCCTCAACCCTGGACACTTAAATACCCACTCACATTCTGAAGGGTGGTTATTCAGCAGGTTAGCTGAGTCATATACCTGCTATCCTGAAAGAATCGAAATCTTTCATTCAGTTCTCAAATGGAGAAAACAACCATTCAGCCCTCACTGGCCAGTACGTGGCTGCCATATAGAAACACAGTCTGGGGCTCTGCCTTCTAGTGAGGTGAGGGCGCCACCTGCGGCAGACCAGGGTGCAAACGCCCACTCTGCTGTTCTCCACTTTGGTTCTCCTTAAGATGGTCCTCATAAGCTGGGACAGGTAGCACAGACCTGTAATCCCAGCACTTCTGGAGGCTGAGGCAGGAGGTTGAATCACAAGTTCAAGCCCAGCCTAGGCAACTCAGCAAGTTAGAGAGATCCTGTCTCAAATAAACAACAAAAAGGGGCTGAGGATGTGGCTCAAAGTGAAGGTCCTGGGTTCAACCCCCAGTAAGACAACAATAAAAAGTTTGTCCTTGTAAAAGAATGACAGTGGTCAGTGTATATCCCCAGCTTGCCTGGTCACCAAATTCAAGTGGAAGATATGAGCTGGGAAACTGCACATATTCAGTGATCAAAGTAAGTATTCAAGAAACTGGTGAGATTTTTTTTTTTTGACCACTTTAAATATAGATGTACTCCTAAATATACATTCACCTCATGAAAAAGCAAAAACTGGTTCTAAACAGAAGTCTCTCTCTCTCTCTCTCTCTCTCTCTCTCTCTCTCTCTCTGTGTGTGTGTGTGTGTGTGTGTGTGTGTGTGTGTGTGTGTGAGAGAGAGAGAGAGAGAGAGTGAGAGAGAGAGAGAGAGAGAGTTCAGGCTGTTCCAAAAGCATGCAGACTTGCCCCAAAGGGCCAAGTATTAGCAGAACTAACAGAACGTTTACCATATTCATCTCCTACAAAGGAGGACCAGCACCTAACATTTTACTGAGCTAAATCTGAGCTGTACTTCTGGAGTGGACTGGATTGGACTCATGTTTTTCACTGGGAACTCAGACAAGCAGGGCCCAGAAGGGCAGGTGGATGGGACAGGGACAAGGGCAGGGCACAGTGTGTGACTCAAATCACTCTAAGAACAGGAGACAGGAAAGTGTTGCTAACTGCCTAGACTCTGCCCTGAGACCAGAAACCTCACCTGTCTGCTTCCCGGAACATGTCCCTCTCCCTCTGAGAATGGATGTCTTGGATGATGGCAGCCACGGTTTTCCCAGGTTTCTAGGCAAAGTCAGAGAGATCACATGAGATCGGAGATGGCCTTGTAAATGCCAGAGAAGCAGGTGTGACCTGGATTGCTCCCTGCCCAGTGCACCAAAAGGGGGAGAAAGAGGTCGAAGCCAAGTGATGAGGAGTGTGAGCACAATGTGGAACAGGGTCCAGGGGACCTGGTATCCACTGAGGGGGTGGGGGGAAGAGCCTAGTTCACCGTGCACTTGCTAGGATGAACAGCGCCTGTTACCCTTGCCTCTCCCTTCTTTTCCCACATTAAAGAATACTTAAAATGCGAAAAAAAAGAAAACGAGGTATGAAAAAGAATAGTGGCATTATAAGCTTGGAAAGAGATCTGAAGGCCACTGAGTACAGCCTTTACTTCTTGTATATGTACAAACTGACTCGGAGGAGCTGAGGAAGAGTCTCAACCCTGCAGGAGGCCAGTCACCAGCTGTTTGTGTCCCGTGTGGGTGGTGACACCTGTGGCTGTGCTAGGTTCAAGGCCATAAAGGTGGCTAAAGAATGGCACTTCACGTCCATGTTCCTTCTCATGCCTCATACTCCCTGCCCCCTTTAATTCCTTCTCCACTATGTTATCCATGGGAGTCATTTGATGCTCAAATTAAATCGTAAATTGGGGACTTCAGGTATAGGGCACACTTCACAGCTGAAAATGCCAAGAGCTCAAATGTTTGATCCTTTCTATAGGTCACTATGTGCCAAGACAGGACCCCACTCAGCCTCCAAATCCCAATTAAAACCTCTTCCTAAGCTGTGAATGAACAAATAATAAAAATGAATTTAAAATGCTTAAAGCATTTTAGAAGTTCATGAGCACAACAGAAAGGGAAGAAGCAAAAAAGGACACTGTAGAATTCATTCAGTCAAATAAAATGTATCAAGCAGGGTGAATTTTATGGTATCCAAGTTATATCTCAGTAAAGCTCATATAAAAATAACAAGACTAAAACTTTCAGTCTGTGAATCCAAATTTTGGTAAAGTTTTTTATTAAGAAATTTAATCGATTGCTCTTTAATGTTTTTCCCATGTCAACAGGTGTGAAACGTTAAGAGCCATTCATATGTTAAGTATCATCATGTATCTCATTCTACAGATGGGAAAATCTGATCTAGGATGTGAAGCAACTCAGTCTTGAATTCTGAGTTTTCTGAGCAACATGGCTGCTAGCCTGTCTTCTTGCTGAGATTGAGGACTGAGCTGGGAGAAACACAGAGTAAAGGTGAGAATGAAAGGGGGACAGCCTGTGGCTTCAGGCTGAAAGGTCAGCTGGGTCATGGGGAAGAGATATGGAATATTTCAGCCAGGGAGGTATTTCTTGTCAGGATACAAGAGTAAAGAAAGTCAGAGAGAAGACAGTGACCCCACCCCTGTGGTCATAAAGAAGTAGGAGCCCAAGAAGCCAATTACTTCCCTTTCAAGAAAAGGTCTGAGAACTTAGCACAGGTCAGGATATCCACCCTACACCTTGGCACATGGCCCCTATGTTCAGATATACATTTAACCCTTTATTAACATATGAAAGTGTTATCTGAAAGTCATCAAATGACCCAGACTGTACATTGTGAACCCTCTGTCAACTAGCACCTCACCTACTTAAACTAGACCATAAGTAGAGCCTAAGGCAGAGTGAGTAAAGAGGCCGTGATGGCTGGCTTGGGCCGAGAAGGAATCTGGGGCCTAAAATGCCTTATTCTACCCCACCACCCAATTTGAGATCACCAGTACTTTGGGCAGTGTCACTAATCACTCCCTCACACAATAAGCCATGCATCTGGAAGAGATGTTACTTAATGTGGATCCCATTAAAGGATCTTCTTCCCACCTGCCCACCTTGGTCCACCCAACAGAAGTCAGCTACTGTGTCATCAAGGAAAAGATCAGCTGGGATTACTGGTCCCAAAAAAGACACACTGTAGTGCAGCTTTCATACAGGCCAACTTGTGCTAAGCAGTGAAGCTTGGTAGACACCATGAGGACTGAGAGCATATGGCGAGATTTGTTATCATTCAGGAGGCCTCATCCTGGATCCCAAATTCGCGATCTGCACCGCCAACCAGAATAGTGGGAATAGGATAACTCTACAGAGTACATCCCAAAACCACACCTAATGTACATGGAAACATTTTTAGAAGATGAAAATAGACATGTCCTGAGGGGACTGAATAGGAGGGTTTCCATTGTAAAAGAAGCTTCAAGAGTGACTGTCTTATAATCTCAAATGTCCCTGACTTTTCTTCCTAGCCCAGATTCAGAAAAGCCTGAGGCGAGAGGAGGAGAAATGCAGAAATAAGGTAAAACTGCCTTTGTCAGAAAGCTGATGGAACAGGTTTTGTAGGTAACCAGGACAGCCAATGTCAGGATGAGAAGCATCCAGAAGCACTTGGTCCTTTGGTTATCATAGACAGTACCCTTAGGGCCTTCCCCTCTAGGGTGCTTCCGATGAGGGGCAGAGCAGGCCAATCACTTAGATGAAAACATTCTTTAGTGACCCAGACAGGCATCTTGGGGTCAAAGGATGCATAGTCAGTACTTTGGAAGCTATAACAACCTCCTCTTGATTTAAACATCCCCTGTCCATTATTTCTCAGCCATACCACTTCCTGGGGATATCTTCAGCCCAATGTCCCCTGGAGTTATACCTGTTCAGATCCCACATGAGGTAGATCTAGGTCACTGTTTTCATATAGACAGTACCAGCAGACCTTCACATGGACCAGGTATCCCCCCAGTACATGTTCCAAGAAGAATGGCTAGAGAAATTAAGGGTCCATCTGACAGCTTGTACAGCAGGCTGAGATGCTAAGCCCCATCCTGTCCTAGAAAAATTCAGGCCTTCTGAGAGAGAGGTGCCACGACTTGGAATCTCAACCGAGAAAGAACAGCTTTGGCTCTGCCTCCAACTGGCAGGATCACCTGGGGTTAAGCTTTTGTCTGTGGGAAACTCACTTTTTCTACCTATAAAAGTGGGATGAGGCCCATCTGGCTTATACCAAAAGCCTCAGGGCACGGCAGATTACAATAATGAAAGCTGTCCAACACTAGGCCAACATGAAAGGAGCTGTTGGGCGTTCCGTGCCCTCTGACAGCTCCACAGCTGTTGTATGAACTTCCAGAGTCTTGGGAAGATGCTGAAGCTTTCCAGATGCGCCCAGAGCTCATTAAAGCTCGGTCCTGTCACGGCGCTCCCAATTGGTTCTGACATTATTGAGCTTTGTAGCCTACACATCTCCTCTCACGGGACTCCTTCTGCCTAGAAACTTCTTCTCTGTGCAGGTATTTCTCCTCATACTTCAAAACCCTCCTTGGACTTCCTCCCTTCTTGATGCTTCTAAGCCACATTGCCATTTGTTTCTGAGCTTCTAATAGCCACCCACTACCGGGAACTCACATTTAAATCTTGCATAATTTTGCACAAGAATAGCCTGTGTCCAAGTTAGATTGATAAATCCTAAGTGAGAACCACATCTCATACACTTCACAGCTATTAATACCACACTGTACACAGAGAACACCCTCACTCATCAAGTTTTCAATCTTTCTAAGGAGGGTATCATGGACCACTCACAAGACTATTCTCCAGGGTCAGAGGTGCTCCATGGCTAGGAGGCTGTCAGAATCAGGGGTTCTGAAAGCACATTGTCCCCTTTCCCTAGAACCTCAGTCCCACTAAATGAAAATTTGTGGGCACAAGGACCCCAAAGGTCCCTTGGCCATTCTTTGATGCAGTAAGTGGGAGACAGTGGTTTAAATTCTACATTGAAGACTTTATGATTCTATACTTATTGGAGAAGTCTCAAAAGAACAACCTAGCAAAGATTCCAATCTTCTTGTTCAGGAAGGAAAACACTCTTTTTCTTATTGTTCCTCCAGAAGTTCTCTTCCTCATTCACTCTGCATGTTTACTGAATCTCCACTATGTGAAAGGCTCTACCCCAAAGGCCTTTAGAAATAGAACCCCTGAACACAGAATGTATGGACAAGGCATGACGAAACAGCAATCAAAAGAGAAGATGAAAAAAATACCTTAACATCTATTCTACCTTTGTCTAAATTTTGCCTGGTGGCCAAAAGAAGAAAGTCAGAAGAGAAAGACCATCACCTTCTGTCTCCCATGGTGGGACATGACAGGATGGCCCATTGGGCCCGGAGACGCACACAGATATGGCCTTTCGCCATCGACCGCCCCAGGAGCCATATTCTCCCTCTTCTTTGTAGCAGCCACTCCTCCCCGATCTCACTCTAAAGATCTGGGTAGGCTCTACCTGTAGCTCTGAGGATGCAGCAAGTGATGCAGGCCTAGCCTATCACACGTGGCCTTCTCCTGTGTGGCTTGGCTCAGGGACAGGCACATGTGCTAAGCTAGTACAATCAGAGTGACTCTCAGGACATTAAGTTTAATTGAGACAGGTTTCTGTTACTTATAAAGAGAATTCTAGCTGATTCATATCAATATGAGGATCATAACCCATGCATTACTATGAGTTGAAATATGCTCTAAAATGCTTTTTATATGTTACCCTATATGACCTTCACAATGATCCCAACAGGCAATGTGTCACTTGGGACCAGCACACTCCTACTAAAGATCCAAAAGCAATGTGTTCTAGACCTTTGTTACTTCAAGTGTGTTCAGAAGATCAGGAGCATCAGCATCTTCTGGGAAATTGTTAGAAATGCAAAATCACAGCCCTGCCCTAGGCTCACTGAAACAGAAATGCCTTTTAACAAGAGCTTTAGGTAATTTGCATACTCTGTTAGAATACCATCTCTGCAGTTTCTTGGCTGAGTGACTATAAGCAAAATACCCTCTTTCTTTTTCAAGTGGACAATGGAAATCATAAAAACACAATATAAAAATGCAGATATAAGGTAAATCCAAAATAATCCTTGGTTTTAATCATAGCTCTTCCAGTAGAAGCAATCTTGGGTAGTTTCTGCTCTTCTATTAGTCCCATTTTCCTCATATGTGAAATTGAGATAATGATACCTGTCTGACAGGACTGATGTCAGAATTAAGGTAGATAATGCGTACAAAGTGCTTAGTACATGACTTGCCCCAGAGTACCAAGACTCAATTAAAGGCACATATTATTGTTGTACTTTTATAATTACTGTTATTATCCACTCTGCACATAGGGTAATTGTGAGACCCAAAAGACAATATATGAAAAAAATTGCTTGCTTAAAACAAAAGAACTGAAAAAAATAGTGTTAACTGATCTGAGTATGAAGATTCACAGAAGTTAAGCAACTTGTCTGCAATCATTAAAGTAAGCAGGGGTCAAGCCTAGGTTGGTTGGACCACCGTCTGATCTGGCACAGGTCACATGGTTGTTGGTGTTCCTTTTATTTACATGTTTTTTATCCTTCCGCAGGTCTGAGCTCCTCCTAAGCTTACTCTTCCTTCATGGCACCCAGCCCAGTTCCTGCACACAGTGGGCATTGAGTGAACATCTGATGAAAGCAAACTCTGACCATTTGACCTTTTTAACTCACAGCCTTTCCCGTCCCAAACTATCTCCCTCAGTAAGGTATTATCATGTGTTAGTGCTTTTTAAGAAACTCATTACTGCTGTTAATCCTAATTAGAAACTGAGGACATCTCATTTGAAGACCAAAGCTCCACTGGGAATTCAATGCAGAAATTCAATTTCAGCCCTCAGGGGAGAATCCAGAACAGAAACTGTCTGGGTATATAACCGGGTGGAATCTTTTACTTGTCTGACACTCTCATTAGGAAAAAAAAAATGCTAATTCTGAAGCAGACCTACTGGTAAAGAACTACAGAGGCCATAACACAAGCAAAGCAGAATCAGACTTGGACAACTAGGTAACATATTGCTGACTGATCTACATATGCAGACTTGTCAGAATGCTGGTCCTAACTAGAAATAATCACCGAGGCTTTGTCTTCTAGCTGCAATCTGAGGATTACGGGCAGATTAAAGGCTGTGAGTCTGAACAAAATGGTCCTTAAGTAAACATGGAATGAGCTTAAATGAACTGGAAAAAAATCCCATGAAGTGGGAGAGTTGAAAGAATAAAATACAAGCGTAGATTTACACAAAATATGACATAATTACAACCAACCAAAAGAACTAAGTGTTTCGGGTAAGAGATCTCCTGCAAATAAATAAGATGACAAACTGCAGAAGTAAAGCATGGGCAGATGACTTGAAAAAAAACTTCCTACCAAGATACAGATGGAATAACCAATAATCATACAAAAAATTCAATCTCAATTAGTTATAAGAAATATAAAAAATAAAATCACGACAAATCATTATATTCTCCCCATGCAAGGAAAAACTGAAAAGTTGGACAAGATAAAATTAGCAAGAATGTAGGCCATTAAAAACTCAAAGAGAATAAATTTGAGACAACCAGTTTTAGAAAGAGCTTACTACTATCTAGTATAGTTAAGAAGTATGCCTTATAATCCAGCAATTTCAATCCTGTCTGCTGGTTAGATGCTCACGTGCATGTGTACTGTTAATATATTTGAAAAAGCTATCAGCATAGTTCCTAGAGTCCTAAACCTGGAAACAACTCAAAAGTCCATCAGTGTTAGAGTGGGTTAAGTAAGTTTTCTGGTTGTATAGCAGAAATTTATGTAAAAATGAAAACAGATGCATCCAACAGCATGGAAACATAATATTGAATAAAAGAAGCAAGACCTAAAAGAACATGCACAGTGTCATTCCATCCAATGAAATGTGGCAACAGGAAAAACTAAATTATGCTCTTTTGGGAGGCATGAATATATGATGCAACTCTGCTGAGAACCATAGAAATGATTATCCTCAAAGTCAAGAGACTGGAGAAGGAAGGGCTGACAGTGGTGCTGAGGGACTCACATGGGTTTCTGGGTATTGTCTATATCTTATTTCTTGACTTTGGTGGTGGGATGTGTAAGATCCAACCCAAAAATACCTTTTAAGTTGTACAATATCCAATCAGCCCCTCTTCTGCATTCATGTATATTTCTCAATGAAACAAAAAAAGAAAGAAAATTCAAAAATGCAGAACAAGGCAAAACAAACAAACAAACAAAATTCCTATTTGGAATTATCTGAATTCATCCCTGAGTTCTGCTGTGGGTAGGGCAGTTAATTGCTTCAAGTCGGAGTTCTATGGGGCTTAATACATAAAAATTGAAAAGGAACAAAAAAACAAGGAATCAACAAGAAAGGAAGAAAAGTTATTGAAATTGTTTCTGGGTATAGAAAAAAATTATACTTAGGTGTTTATGCCCGGAACTTCACCCACCCAAAAGCACCCAACTTTCTCTTCTCAATTCCTCCTTCAACACTTCCTCTGTAAACATCCTCTCTTAAAAAAATCCTCCTTGGCTTCCAGAAGGCTCAAGTACCCTTTGCATTCTGTACTTGCTTCAATGAGCGCCTTGCTGTGACAGTGAAATCATTCATTCACCTTTCCACTGATGGCTTCAAATGCACTGAGTATTTAATCTTTTCCTAAACCTTTTTTCCCAGCAGTACTTTGCTCAGTGCCTGACAAGTAAGGATACGTTGGCTGATGATTGCTGAAGGACCAAATGAGTGACAGCATGCTTTACCTTCAGCTGCAATTCCTTGTATCGTTTGGACATCCGAATGAGCAGCTTTTCACCATTGATCACAGCAGATTTCTCTTGATAATACTGGACCATGGCCTGGGCAGCTTCTGTGTAAGCCATCTCTAAGAATGCCTTAGAAAGACAGAAAGGATATACATTGAACTTGAAGGGTCTTACACAGAATTCCTTTCAAGGTACGATTCCATGTAGATGGAAGTTTAAGAACTGGAAAACTAATTGATGTTGACCGAGTTAGAGCTGAGCATCCTCTGGGGTGGGAGTGGGGAGTGACTGGGAAGGAGCATAAGGAAACCTTCTGATGTTCTGGAAGCCCTGTATCCTCACCTGGGTGTTAATTATATGGGCATACATGTGTAAAAAATTACAAGAGTTGTACACTTAAGACTAGTGTGCTTTATGCTCTTAAGAGTATTTTATAACACAATAAAATATCAGCACAAGAAAGAGCTCTCTTTGATCTCATCTGTTCAAAGAGAGCTTTTTCTTAACTGTACCCAAAGAGCTCATTATAAGACAGCCCCTCTTCTAATCTCCATGGTTACCAAACATTATTCTTAATTATGAATGTCCACCCTAGACCATATCCAGCTACTAAGTACACCCTTGGTGCTGCGTGAAGGTCCATTAACTCAGTTCCCAGTGTGGGGCCTCGTGTGTGTGGCTTGGGCTGTTGTTTCGTGGACAACAGGAGACTGAGGGGTAAGCAATAGCTATCTGAATGCTCCCTTATTTTATAAAAAAAGAAATATAAATCCAGGGGCTCACCAACTCCTGGGCTTGAATGAAGGCCCGGCTGTTGTGAATCAGAGAAAGGAAAAACCCTGGCAATGTTTCCACAGCATTTTTTTCTCTGTATTTAACTCTTTTGATAAAAGGGGGGGTGGGGGGGGGAACATTCACACAGAGAAATGGGCCTTTCCATTAAGTCTGTGTCTGTAAGGTTCTAAATGGACTGTTTTGAGGGACTGGCCTATTTGCTCCAGTAGCTGCTACACTGGTCTGGGTCCTTAGATTTGCTTGGTTTATACTGTACTGATGTGTACTGATTTTGGTCCCTCTATGTTAAGAAGGAAAAGTAATTTTTGACAAAGGGGCCATTACTGTGATCCCCTAATTCTCCCACTTCCTTGAACTAAATGGACACATCAAGCTCACTGCTTGTATTTCCCTCTTATTTGTTGGTTAATTTCAGATGCACAGCTTCTCCATGTTGTCACCATCTACAGCAGAATGAGGTATAAGAAGTAAAGATGCTTTAGGGTTTGATTTTGAACTCAGCCAGTCAGCTTTCTAAATGTCTTCTGCTTGACATAAGCATTTAGCACCTCTAGGTCTCACTTCTCAAATGGGAATGATCCTAACCTAAGCAATCTCACTTCATGAATGTTATAAACCAAATTTAGTACACAAGAGTTAGCAGAGAGAGTGGGCTACCTCCAGGTTGAGGGAGAGAGACCATGGATGACCTGCTCTAGATTTGTTTCTCCATGGTTCTTGCCTTAATCAAGAAAAGAACTTCTCCTCTATGTGTCTCTTGGCTGTATAAAGCAAAAGTATTTATGAAAAGAATATCCTGACATCTGGCTATTTGCTGAAAAGAATCCACTCTAACTTTAGAAATGAAGATAAAATATTTGGTCTCAGGGAATCGGCCAATTCCCACAGGTTAAGGATTGTTTAAAGGTTCCTTAGACTTATTAGGTCTCCATCAATTCCCTCATGCCCTGCTACCAGAGCAGCCAAAGGCCTCACATACTGACTTCAAAGACCAGTTAAGATACCAGTTCCTAGTTGATTCTTGTCTGGCTCTACACCAAGGCCATCATATGTGATAAGCTTAGAAGATAAAACTACAGCATTATCTTAGGGACTTGGTAACCCAGAAGGGATTCAAGTCCATGGATTTCTATTCTGGGGATAATTAGCTTTTCTACATTAATGAGCACCACATCTCAAAGCATTGCTCTGTCTCCTCTAGGCAATGCACAAAGGCTGGTAGCCATCACAAGAAGAGCAGAGTGAAATGTGGGAAAACAAAATCACAGCCTCAACAAGACTCTCTGTGGCACGCCAACAGAAGCCAGCTGTGTGCCATCTCTTTATGTTAAGAACTACTTTTTTACAAAAAAAAAAAAAAAGACAGATGAAATTTGTCTTTCACCAAAGTATAGTCTAGTATACTGTTCCCATGACAGTGAAAGTGCCCAGGCCTACCTGATTTGTGGACTTCATGAGGATGTAATTAGTGACCTTTCCAAAGGGCAGCCCCAGGTTAATGACATCATTCTCAGTGCAGCTTCCTTCAGGGAGATTACAGATGTGTACCACACGGCCAGCCCCTTTCCACTGTGCAAACTGATGGAATAAAGAAAGAGCAGCGGCTAGTCTGTCATACACACTTTCTACTTATTGCCTAAAGAATGATTGCAAAATAGTTACTTAAAAAAATCAGGGCAGAAAAAGTACCAACTCACAGACACAAACAATGGCAATTTTATGCCATCTCTCTAACAAAGATTCACACTTCTAATGAGCAGTAACATCCAGGACTTGGGAGGATGGGAAGACATGGGCATATCAGTACATTCTTGGTGAGGGATTATGCATTTACAACCTTTCAAAAATATACTCTCTCAATATTAAATAAAGTTTTAATAATTATAGACTATTATCCCATTATTCCACTTTGGAAATCTATCTTACATTAGAATAAAGTACTCGTGGAGCTATAAAAAATCTGGAAACAGTCTATATGTCCAACAACAGAGGATGTTGAAAAAATGGCCATTCAAGCATATAATGGAAAACTATATTGCCATTAAACTAGATTGTATTAATATGGAATAATCTTCCAGATAGACAAGTAAAAAACAAGTTGCCAAGTAGGATACAAACTATGATGTCATTTTTAGAAAATAAAAAGCAAGTTTTGTAATTTTTTTCTTACAATTATTAGAGATAGGTGATGGGTGCATAAGAGTTAACTATATCAATGTCTACTCTGTTGAATGTTTACATTTTTTTAATGAAAAATACTTCTAAGGCTATCAGCACAGATGGAGAAAAGCGTAGCGCATACTTATCCACCTGCCAGTGCTAGTTAATGTCAGAGGCATGGAACAGGAAGGAAGCAGGAGTAACATGTGCAGCCGGTTTTATATACATCTCATATTGTTTGACTCACAATTTTAAAAGACTACAATAAAGAAAACAAGGGGAGAGAAAGGTTTGTGGGAACCTAGCACATATGCATAGACATTCATAACAACCTGTGGTTTGGGGTGGTTTTCAAATTTTTTAGTCTCAGAATCCTTTCTTGAAATGCAATCTGGAAGTTTGCAACTCAAGTTATTGCTACTGCACATAATTAGTACCATTTATGGTAAAAATATGTAACATTTTAAAAAACAATCTTAAATTATACTTTTATAAGAGGTCTTCATTATAATAGGATGGAATTCCAAATCAGCTCAGGGCTATCTTAATAGAAGTTCTTTTGATAATAGTCAATGCCTGAAAAACCAATTATGTTCAAAGACGAAACAATATAATACACACATATAATATTTGAAGTGATGCAATATACTGCACATACCTTGAGAAATTATTAACTGTACTATCAATATCAGTTATTTATATTCTATAATGTTAAAATTTTCTCAAACACACCCATAAGAATGTTGTTTACTGTAGGTTCTAGTAGGATACAACAAGATACAGAAATTTACAAGTTGCTGAAACCTCAAACTTATCACTAAGATGTAAAACAACTTCTGTTCAAGGTCAAGACAAATTTTATCTCATCTTTCCCCCAAGAAAAGAGGAACAGATGAGATAAATTAAAAATCTGCTCACCAGCCCAATATATTCAACAAATTAAAAAGATGCTATTTGAGTTAAACTTTGGGGTGAAGGACCCTGCCACAGCCACCACCAGGGTTCCCAAAGGTTATTCTAAGGATCATGGTTTAGAAATCAAGACCTGAGCCTAATCAAAGCTCCTGGAGGGAAGAAGGACAGGTAGGTGTGGTCAAAGTTTACTCAGCCCGGGATCTCTGGGAGATTCAATATTAGTCACCATAAGCTAACTTAATTATGAAATAAATAATGCAATTTTCCAACACACTCTGACAGCATAGCCTACATTTGCAGAGTCACCACTGTCTGTGAAAAAGTCAACTTCAGCATCTAATTAATGTGGATCTGATTCTCCTAAGGTAATAGAGAAGGGAAAGTCAGACAGAGGTGTCATCCCTAACAAGGGATAGTGCCTAGATAATTCTACCTGGAAAGCCTTCATATGTTTCATCTGGGCTGAGAACAATTAGAATCAGTAAGAATTTCCTTTCATGGGCCAGGCCTGCACTGAAGACACCCAAGAGTTCCTCTTGACAGTGTTTAGATGTCAAGAACTTTCTCAAAGGGAATCAAGGTTTACTACATGGCTTAGGCAGCTCCCGTAGCATCTCCTCACTTCCGTAGAGTATAAATGGACTTTGTGAACTAGGAGATTTCAAGCCAGACACTGGGTAGCAAAGAGTGCGTCCTTTTGCAGGGATGACAGAAGGAGGGATGCTACAAAGCAGGACCTTTGCCTCTCACTGGGATGAGCTGTGGAAGAGACAGACCCAGCTGGACTTTGAAGCAAAGCACAGTGACGGATTTCATGAGTCTGGCATCAGGAGATGCTGAGGCTGGATGAGCACATTACCTGGTGTCCTCCTGGAAGGCACATTTCTGTCCCCATGTGATGTTTTCTATGGTTGATGTAGGTAACGTGCATCTGGATAATCAAACACACTAGTGGTTTGAGCCCATCTCTCTTCTGGCCCTTCTTGTTGCCTAGTGACCAGAAAGACAGTGCCTCTCTCACTGTCTCCTCCAGCCTGAAAGGATGACTCAAGAGGCCTTTCATCTGAACCCAGCAGAATAAGCAGGAATATGCCACCCAGAGAATAAACACCCTCGCAACTGTTGGTCACCAGAGTTTGTATCGAAGGCACTCAAGTGAATGAGTCTCAGTCAAGGTTTTTACACAAATTTTAAAGATACACTTCATGAGCACTTCTCTTCCCTGATTCTAGTTAAAGGTAGAAACTGATTCTTTATGAATTCCTTGTTATTTACAAATTAAAATAATCATGAGATTTTCTAGTGGGTTTTTTTTCTTCAGTTTATTATGTTTACCTGGAGTTTCCCAACTGTTGAATTTCAAATGATTCTTAGGTGTGCAAAGATATCGATTCCCTTGGGCTAAAAGCCAAGTACCTCTGGCAACCATGATGACCATGAAATGTAAATCTTGAGAATCACAAGCTTTGAGAATCAGTGGGGTGTTTAGTGTTGTGTCTGTCTCCCAGGCATGTGGTAAATCCTATCTAGTTAGAAAGAGAAATGGCATTAAATTCTTTTGCCTCCATTTTATTTCCAAAAGTTTGGTTAAGTTTCTCTCTTTCGCTAATCTAAAATACACTTTCACTGCTAAATTCAATTTAGGCTAAAACTATGCTTGAGTCATAAAAGGTGTAAAATAATAGGCACTATCACTGCATTCTTGAAACAATTTGTGTAAGCACGGCCATAATTTTCCCTGCATCACTTGGGAGATCTGAGTGAGAAAGGAGAAGGTGGGAGGTGGGGGTAGGGGGAGGGAGTCGGGGCCCCTAGTGGTGCCTGTAGGATAACAGTTGTGCCCTGGGGCTGCTGACAACCCTGGGTAATTTTGAGAAAGAAGCATAATGCTGAGCAGTAATTCCCAGCCTGGTTTATTAAGGGTCTTTGAAGTTAATAATATAGTAGACTCCTCTACTCACAGGGTGTATTGTCCAAGATCCTTATTGGGTAATGCAAATTACAAATACTACCAAGTCCTGCATACACTATGTTTTTTATCTCCCACACTTATACACCTATGGTAAAGTTTAATTTATAAATTAGGCTCTTAGTGTGCCTAATTAAGAAATTAACAATTACTGTGCCTGTGAGAGTGTAACCATTACTCATCATAAAATAGAACAAAACACTACAATAAAAGTTATTCTAAACTTACGTATTGTTTATTTCTGGAACTTTACACTTAGTATTTTTAGACCTCGGTTGGCCTCTGATAATCAAAACTACAGATCACTAAACCAAGAAGAAGGAGGGAACAAAGGATGGCACTGGGTAAGCAGTTTTGACTTTTAGATAGCTGAGATGGTGCACCTTGAGTTTCTTCACTCTACAGATATGATAAACCTGGTGTCAAAGTAAATTTGGCCTGAGGATGCCTCTACCTCCTGAGTCCTTACGTTACATACCACCACCACAAACTAACTAAAAGCCTAATTTAGGAGTATACTTCTGTGACAAATAGCCAAGTCTCAGGCAATTACAGCAGTTAAGTGTCAGTCCATCACAGGCAGCCAACTGATTAGACTCAGTGCAAATAAGGCAAACACCAAGCTGTAACCAATTCACTTCTCTCCAGCTCACTTCTGCTTCCCTTCATGCATGCACACTGGCATGCAATGGAATCCCACTCTCTGACCCTATTCTGCGTCAGAGGTTGCTGATTTCATGAATTGTTCTTTACTCAACCAAACTCCATTAAATTTGATTCATCTGAAAATTTTCTTTCAATATTTTTTATATCTTATGCTGATCTGGAGGTCTGATTGGTGTGTCTTTGAATAATGAAAATGGGTAACTAGTCACTCATTATTAGAAGTACTTTGACAGATAAAAATCTTTTCAAAAGTATAATGCAGGATAATAGCTGCTTGGGCTAGAGTAGGAGTAAATGAGAAAAGAGACTCTAGGCTGTCAAAGGATAGGGCTTCCTGGTATAGCAAAAAGATCCTGAACCTGGAAAACAGGACCTGGGTTTGAGTCCCGATCCCTCCACTGATTAGGTACACACATAGTTTCCCTCTTACCTCCTTTCTCTTTGTTTGCCTGACAAAGGGCCTTGCTATGTAGCCCAGGCTGGGCTTGACCATGCAACGATCCTATTCTCTCAGCCTCATAGATGCTGAGATTACAGGCATGTACCACCATGCCTGGCTCAAGTAGTTTTCCTTCCTGAGCCTTAGTTTCCCAAGGTTTGGAATGAGAGAAGTGGCCTATGTGTCTAAAGTCCTTACTAGATGTAGGCTTATGTAACTCGAAGTTTTAAAATTCCATTCTTCCCAGAAGCTTTGCCAAACTAAGCCCAAAGATACAGGATAATGATAACTTTCCTCAACTACACTCGGCATAAACAGGAAACTCGTGTCTTCCCCACACCCTGCCCACTGAGCATGTTTGCCTCTCTTTCTACGTGGCCAGCTATTTAGCTGTGCATCCATACACAAGCATGTTCACCTTTCAGCCATACTTGTCTGTGTTGGTGGTGGTCTCATCTTCAGTGTGGATGACAAGCGACAAGCTGTGAGCTCCTTGCTTGCAAGCTCTGCTGCTGTCTGAAGGAGTCCTACCATGGAGCCCGAAAGAGTTCAAAGATTCACTGAGATGAGCCTCGTGGCTCTCTGAAGACAGACCCACAGCAAATTTGTACTTTACAGACCCTAGGTACCAGGGTCAGAGCAGTGGGAAAATCAGACAAATGCAAGGCTGTGTCACTGCTTCCCAGTAACTAACTGTGGACCAGGTACTAAATTTCTCCATTCCTGAGTTTGATCGTCTGTAAAACTGAGAGAATAAGCATTGATTTCATGGGCCTGCTGAGTAGATGAAATGGCACAGTAAATTAAGTACCCTAATGTACTGCTTGGCATTCAGCAGGCTGCTATAAATAAATATCTTTCTATTTCTTTTCTCTAATAATTAAGAAGATGTGCTGTGATGAACCTGGATTAGAAAAAAATTTGTCGTGATTATGTCACAGAAAGTCTTACATAATTCTAGGAAATTCATGCTGAAGTCAAGGCTAGGAGGTGTCCAATCTACTCTAAAATGATGATCTGGGGGGAAAGGCAAAGGTGATTAAATAGGTCGCTATGAGGCACAGAGAAAGCTTGAACAAAAAGGAAAAAAAGAGAAAAAAGGAACGAAATATAAAGCAGAAGTGGGAAGATGGGCAAAAGGAATATGGGAATTCCTTATACTTTTTGGGTAACTTTTCTATACATTTGAAATGTATTACGTGTAACCAAAAATAACTTTTAAGAGATTTAGAATTTATCTTTTAGTACATATGCTTCTTGGGCAGAAGAGTAGATGGATTTCAAAAGCATTATAAGATCTCATCAATCTGCATATTTGTTGTGAGGTCTAATGGGCTCAGCTCACATCCACCCACTCTGCTGTGCTCGCAGAGCTCCCAGGAGGCACAAATGTGACAGGTGCACTTGAAATTTTCCATCCCAAGGTCAGATCTCTAAATGAGCTAAGGTGTCAGTGTTGTAACCAAAGCCCTAATTACCACCCCAAAGGGACAATCATCCTTTCCCAGATAGGAAGGCCTCAGCCTGTCTGCAGGCCAGCGCTAACTAACCTCGAATGCCCCCACCTGAGACCAGTGGCCTGGGCTGTACAATTTCATGTGCTAAGGTTGAACTTTTAAAGCCAGATGCTGCTTTTGTGACAGAGTCCCAGACCTCTCCACTCACCCCAAGACTTTCACAGGTGGGTGGAAATGTGAAAGGAGCAAACAGACTTACATGTTAAAATTCGGAAACCTTCAATTCCCTTTGCCACAAGTATGAATAGGCTTCCGACACAAGCTCAAAGAAGAAACTCAGTTCACATAACTCAAGAGTTGCATCAAGGTCAACATGCATCCTCCAGCCACAGCCAGAGTGTAGATGTGACCTTCAGGAAATGATTTCTGTGCTCCAGCCCAATCTCTTTGGGTGACCTAATTTCATCTGACACAGAATCTGTAAGGCCTCTGGTTGTGAGTTACACACTCCTACTGACAGACACAAATATTTACTCCTCATAATGTTGATTCTGAACATAACATGCAGACAGCAGATGGGCATGGATTCCGTCTCTACAGATCTTGGCTTAACTTGTCAGGTAAATAAGTTAAGGGTAGGTGCTTTTATTCTTACTCTAAATATTTCATAGAGGGCATTAGCTTTGACTTAGAGTGAACTCACTTTCACTGGTGCCAGGCCTGCCTACAGATCTTGGGTAGTTCACATGCTGGGCAACTTTATCTCAGTACATTTTCATCATGAAATATTAAAACTGGAGGTCATCTGGTCCACACTCAATACACTATATAAGGGCACTGAAGCCTAGGAAATGATAAGAAACTTAATCTGTTGTTAATTAAATAGTGGGTGGTCTATTATTGAGGGTCATGTTTCATTGAAAATCAATCAGACTTAATAAATTAAGGTAAAGACATATAAGGGGTGATCAAAAGAAACAGTGAATGTTTAAACTGAAAAAAAAACACAGTGAAAGACAAATTGCCAAGAATGATAGGATAAGTGTGTTGAAACAAGGGGGACACTTTGTTGGCATTCATGGCAATGAGTCTCACTGTAACAAATATTTTTATTTAAACATTCATTGTGTATGTAGATCACATTTCATCCACCATTTTTGGCAATTTCAGTACATTGTGTCCTCTTCTGTCTTATTCATTAGAGCTGGTACCTGCGACCTCTGGCTCTTCCCCACAGACAATGATCATGAAATGCAAATGCTTTGAATCGATTCAGGAGCTCAAAGTAGCATCATAGTGCAACTAAAAGATATTCGGAAAAGACTTGCAGAACTGCTTCCGAAAGCGGTAAGGATGTTAGGATAAGCGTGTTTGAAGTGAGGAAACATGCTGACGGAGATGAGCGGCAACTTGTCTTTTATGCATTAATTTTCTAAAATTTACACATGCACCATAATTTTTGACATACTTCATATAATAACTAGCATTACAAAATAAGAGGTTTATGTTCTAGTGTGGGAAAGCATGTAGAAATCAATTAAAATGTACTGAGAAATTAGGTTAAGGTTATGTGAAAAATAACAAGTTGCATAATATTTATAAAAATATCCTTTACTCATTAAACACGCACCCATATGCTAGCTACCGGAACACAGCTATAGCCAAAGATATACATCTTCACTTTACAAAGTAGAGTTTCTAGTTTTATATATTGTTGTTAGTTAGAATTTTTTAGACCAGGTTTATATTACTTTTACAACAAGACAGAACTAATAAAGCTTTTATCAAAAGAAAAAAAAACTCATAAAATAAAACCTATCTAGGTTTCTCTTTGCTTTCCTTGAAGATGCACAACGTGGCCCCTGCTGAGGGGACCAAAGCAATGACAGCTGGAGGGGGGATGAGAGAGGGGACAGGCAGCATAAGCCACACCAGTTATTAGGACTGTTCAGTCAGAAGAACAAGGTGCCCATGCGGCCACGGATTTGGAGGGCCAGGCTAGACAGACCGATATGCTAGAAATAGCATTTGAGGGACAACTTATAACTTATACCTCTGGCCTTCCATAAATATTTATTCTCCTAAGCCTTGGCTTTTTTTTTTTTTTTCTTTTAACACAAATTCCCAGAGTGCAAAGTGTTTGTGAGAAAGAAGCCATAGAAACAATGTGCATTGTCCTGGGCGGGAGAGGTCCATCCAGGGCACCAGCACTAATTAACTCCAAGGCCGCAGTGAAAACGACAAGACCATTTTATGGGAATAGTCACAGACAAAGTACATCTTAGATGGTCACAAGAAAACTATTTACGGCCTGAGAAGGCCCCAGTGGCCCTTCCAGAAACCTGATTACTCTGTTTATGGTGGTTCAGGCAGCCAAGGGGAAGGAGTTCAGCTTAGTCAAATGGCAGTGGCTTAAGTGAAAGAGAACACCCATCTCTGGGGACCCTGGGATGGAGTGGGAGGGGCTGGGGACAGATACAAATTACCCACCACCAACAAACACAGTACATGACTGTCACGTCAGTGTCCCATTTCTCTCAAAAATAAACATGAAGAAGTAAGCTGAGGACCCAGCAGAGGCAAGTTTAAATTCAGTCCAGCTGTTGCAGTAGGGCTCGGTGGTAGCAGCAGATGGTTTCTGAGATTATTTCAGGTTTTGTGGGAGTTGGGATATGTCTGTAGGCTCAATCTCTGAGCCCTGTGTTGCTTTGTTCTCCTTAAAAAAAGAGGCCTTTAGAAGCAGTGGCCACCCTTTGCTCCACAAATAACAGTGATCCCATAGTGACAGGGTCCTGGCTTTGCCTGGTTTCCCTCAACAAATGGGTTTCTGAAAAGATGTACGTAAATGCAATCAGGCAGACAAGGCCCTGGCACAAGACGAGAACACGCTTGTGGAGGCCAACGCATCAAAGAGCTTGTATGGTCTCTGGGGGTGGATTTTGCTGTTAGGCAGCAAAGGCAAGAGAAATGCATATTATCTAAAAGTAGCTTACTGGCACTCAGCAGAACCTGGCAAAGTACCCTTTGGTATCAAGAGTAGCCACCCTTTGATGTATCTGTTTATCTTTGGAGGTCAGTATTTGAAGGCAGTTAAAAAAATCAATAATCTCCGAGAGACTCTTGCTCCTTAAAGAAGCTGTGTAAAGTGTTTTTCAGGGATGGATTCCTTAGCTCTTCAGTTCTCAGTTTGTCTTTACCTGTTGATCTTTTTGTATCTCAAGTTTTTCAAAAAAAAAAAAAAAGAGAGAGAGAGATACTGCCTTCAATTCCAACTGCCAAAATAACTAACAGGACACTAGAATCTTACAGAAAGATGTGAACGAACCCCAAGCTACTGGTAATTCAAGAACTTCTGGGGGAAGTCTTTGTCCTTATCCTCCAGGCATTGCTGAGATGATTCACGTGACCAGCAATGTGTCACAGAACTCATAAAACCCATCAAATGATCATTCATCCGTTTCATAGTATCTCCAGAAAATGCCTACATGCCAGGCCTGTAATCCAGCATTCTGGGAAGTAGAGGTAGGAGGAGCACAAATGGTCTGGGAATGTAGCTCAATGTGAAAGCCCTAGTCATGATCCTCAGTATCCCAGAGAGGGACAGTGGGGACTGAGGGAGGAGCCTCCAGATGTTCAAATTCATATTGAAAGATGCTGTCATGGTACAGAAGCATCAGATGGCCCTGGTGACTGAACTTCCATCTTGCTCAATGGTGGACTGAGGACAGAGAAATGCCAAGAACAAATGAAGCACTACAGAGATGTTGTCTGGGTTCTTCATCTGCTGTGAGTTGTCTGTGCAGAAAGCAAAATCTTTTACAACAATATCGTATATAAATTCCCCACCTCTCCACGTTTGGAGGAAGTTGTACTCAGAGCTTTTGGAAACTGACTCGAATCATTGCTAATATGAATCATTAAACTGCTTGTGCTTGTCTAGCATGTACGTAAGTATTTTTTCATGGAAATCTTGCAGGCATGACTCCAGGTGCTGCTAAGCAGAGTGGTACAGGCAAACACTGATGATACATGTCAGGCAGAGCCACACAGCTCACAGGAGGAGTTGCCCTTGCCTATGGGTGTCTCCACAGTTCTCTGTTGCTAAAAGTGCTCAAAGGATTCAATTCCATTACAAAACAGTTCATAAATCATCCTCTTACCCTCACACAGGTAGGACCCGTCTGTGGGCCTCACTGAGCCTCATTCCCAGCCTCCAGTGCTGGCCACTGAATCAGAAGACTGCCAAAAACTGCATCTGTTGTTCCAAGGGTTTAGGCATAGTCGAGAGGCTAAATTATACTAACCAATTAGACTTACTTATTTTATCTCTAAATCTCACTTAGAGGGCAAGTATTGTCTCAATATAAGGAACAGAGCCTCATAGAGATAGTAAAATGACCTATCTAAGGCCACACAACTGGTAGGCTCCAGAACTAGGACTTGAACCTAGGTCCCTTAACTCCAAGTCCACTGGGAATGGCCTCTGGCTCTATGGTCTATATTGGAGGGTGAGGATGAAGCCAGGGAGAGATCCCAGAGCTGTCCTACACATGTCCCTCCCTACCCCATCCAGCCTCTTTATAATGGCTCAGTTGATGGCACTCTCATGCCCAGATCTCAAGACGGAGTCAATACACAAGCTCTAGACCCCAGGCCACCTGTCACACAGTCCCCTCCCCCTCAATGTTTGAGTGAGTGTCCCAGAGAAAGGTATGGGCACAGAAGAGTTTTCATGGCCCATAGTGCCAAAAAGAGGCCCAGAATGGGAATGGAATGGGAACTGGACCCAAGGTCATATACCAAGGACCTGATCCCAAAGGCAACCCATAGGCCTCACTGAAACCAGCCATTCCACTTTCTTGGGATGACCCCAAGCTGTTATTGACCTGGGCATGGCTCTGAGTGGTAAGAGATAAGAGGAAAACCACAAAATTCTCTTTCATCAAAATAAGGGCTTCCAGCAGCTACTCTCTCTCAAAGCACTTCTCCACTCAACACCACAAATAAACAGATGAACAAAAGTCCAAGCACACCTCACATCTCACCACAAATCTCCTTGCCTCTCCACTGACTCTCTCCCTAGGTCCTCCAAGCTACACCTGATGGCTAGCTTCTCCAGGCAGAGAAATGGCACATGGAGGCCAGCACCAGAGAGCTGTGCACACTCTGTGTACAAGAAGAAAGAAGCTGCAGCTGCTTTCAATGCAAATGGAAACAACACAGGCAAAAACTCTCCAACAGGCACCGCCTAGCAGGGTTCAGCCACACCCGCACCAGCCTTCCTGTGCCCAAGGGAGGAGGCTTCACCAAGTAGAAAAATACTTGGAAGACAAGAGTAGGGGAGAGAAAGTGAGTTGCCACAACTGGTAGGAAAAAGAAACCTAAAGCTTTAGGACTTTGGGGAGCTAAAGTGCACGTTATTCATAAGAATAGAACAAAACTGAAAGCCAAAAACAAAAATTATTAGGCAGCATCAACCAATTCCCCAATAGACACCACTAGTATGTGGTCCTTACTGTCAAACACTCTTCCGGCTCAGGTTTCAGAATTAGTCTCTCCTAGGAAGTGATCTACTTCTACAAAACATCAAAAATTCTGTTACTGTTTCTTAACAAAAGCTCAAGCTTTTTTTCTAAACAACTGCTGAATGCTAAAGAAAGACAGCAAATGCCTTTGATTTGATTAATTTACGTCAGCATCTTCATCCATAATTTAATACTAGCTGGACTGAATAAAGCAACTCTAAACCTCTATCTAGGGACACTTCCCTAATTGACACGATGCCTTAGGGATAATGAAGACAACAGAGAAAATGCATATGTACTCACACTTGTCCCTGAAGTAGCTGAGGGAAAGGCAGGATTTGTCTGAGCAAAGGACCTTGCCGGAATGGCTGCATATGATGTCCCAAGATTTGAGGCATAATCTGAACGATAAACAACACAAATCAGTTAAGAGCTGGTCATGAATGTGACCTTCAGAAGTCATAAGACATACCTGGCAAGGAAGAAAAGATGGAAAATTTGCTTTTAACATCTTTAGTGGTGATTGGTGTGATTGTACTTTTGGGCATGTTGTAATCAGCAAGCTGTATGTCAAACATATCTGGGAGAACAGTGAAGGGCACAGACAGCAGGCCCAATGTGTGGTGGCAGTGTCCTGGGGTATGTTTTCTTTATAAGTGTATAGGAAGGGGGCTGGAGGAATGTGGCACTGAGCTGTTAAAGTGCTTGCCTACCAAGCACAAGGCACTGGGTTCAATTCCCCAGCACCACATAATGCTGGGTGCGATGGCACACACCTGTAATCCCAGCACTCAGGAAGCGGAGGCAGGAGGACTGCCCGAAATCCAAGGCCAGCCTGGGCCAGCCTGGGCCCCCCAATGAGTTCAGGACCAGCCTAAGCTACAAAACGAGAACCTGTCTCAAAAATAAATAAATAAATAAATAAAAAATAAAAAATAAATGTATAGGAAGGGGACATCAGAGAAGCTCTGGTTCTCAAAGACACAACCTAAGACGCATGTGGGCAGCTGATTTCTGTGGCAATCCTCTGGCCTGTCATGCTGTGCTCACCTTCAGTCCCACCAGGGTTATAAACGGCTGTGCTGTTGGGGGAGGCACACAGCGTTCCCTCTGCTGAAGCAAGGACACACCGGAGGCCAGCACTGGAGAGGGATAAAGAGAGGGGACAAGTTCCTCAACCAGCTAAATGAAAAATGACTACGTGACCCAGAAATTCCACTCCCAAGCATATACCTCAAATAGCTGACAACAGGTGCTCAAACAAAAGTTGGCACACGAGTGTTTACAGCAGCACTATTCCCAATGATCAAAGGTAGAGACAACACAAGTGCTCATCAAAAGACAAACGGATAAGCAAGAGTGCTATGCACACGCGGTAGAATATTAGTCAACCATCAGAAGCTTGTACTGGCACAAAATACATGAATCTTCAAAATATTAAGCTAAGTTTCAAAGCAGATTGGTGTTTCCATGGGCTGGCAGGGGTGAGTAGGGAGAGACGGCTTGACGGGTAGGACGTTTCCTTTGAGGGTAATGAGAGTGTTTTCAAACTAGACGGTGAGCATATTGCACAACCTTGCAGAAGCGCTAATTCATGCTGGATTGTGAACTCTGACATGGCTAAAAGGGTGAGTCTTGTAAATTTTATCACAAAAAGGAAAAAAAAAAGTCAGAAAAAGAGGCCTTTGTAAAAATTATTTTTAAAACTGTATTAAAGTGCGTGTGCCATAAAATTTATCATCTTTCCTTTTAAATGTTCAGTGGCATGAAGCACATCCACAGCATGTGGCCATCGGCACCATCCAGCCCCAGAACTCTGCCTCTTGCAAGCCTGAAGCTGTGCTCACTAAATGCCGACTCTCTATCCATCCTCACAGAGCCTGGCAACCGCCACACTACCTTCTGTCTCTATGTGTTTGTCCTTTCCAAATTCCCCATGCAACTGGTAACTGCATGGTGTTTGTCCTTGTGACCGACTTCTATCACTTAGCACAATAACCTCAAGGTCCGAGCGTGTCGTACCATGTGTCCTATTTATCTCTGTTAAGGTGGAGTACTGCTCCGCTACGCGATACGTCCTATTCTGTTTAGCATTCACCTTAGTGGACGTGCCGGTTGCTTTCATCTTTGGATTTTTGTCAACAATAGAAGGAGGCCTTTTGAGTGTTCACATTTCAAAACACCAAACCCCAGTGGTCTGTGTAAATCCTGGGCCAGGCATCCTATTCTCTGTCTCCCGGGGGGCCCTGAGGGCTGCCCGTGCTCTCCTCCTCACAACCTCTGCTCAGCACCTCAGCCAGGGCTCTGGTCAGTGCGGACATCCCTCCTCTGCCCACCCCTCTGGCAGCTCCAGTCACATTCAAAGCAAAACCAAAAATCTTCAGAGCAATGAAGGGCCCTGGTGTTTCTCACGCTCCTCTCATTGTCTTTCTGTCTTGGTCACATTGGATATTGCTTGACATGTCAGGTCCACACCAGCTGCAGTAACTTCTCACCCACGGTTCCATCTGCCCACAAGTATTCCCCCTCAACAGCCATGGGCTTCTCCGACGCTCCCTGCACTGAGGTGTACTGAGTGAGGTTTCCCTGTACTGCTCTGTGTAAGATGCAACGACCAGCCAAAGTGCAGGTACATGCGTGTGCATGCGTGCACAACCTCTCTCTCTCTCTCTCTCTCCCTCTCTCATGCAACTTCCCACCTCCACCTCCAGCCCCAGCTTTGCTTTTGCTCCTGCTAAGCATTCACTACCAGGTATGGGGTTTAGGTTACTACTTCTTCTTTTGGGTGTCATCTGTCTTCCAGACACTAGGCGTAATTCTCTTGAGCACAGGGACTGTGCCTGTTCTGTTCTCTGCAGTTCCCCTGCACCCAGCACAGTATGACACCTGCTAATGCTTAGTGAATACCCGCTTTCCTGGACAGCACTTACTTTTCAGAGAAGACCAGGCACTTCTGAGCATGGAGCTTCCCTTTCACATGCAGCTCCCAGTCCTAGGAAGGAAAAATGACCAGAGCAGAACTGAGTCCATGGGGAGGCAGACAGTCTCCAGCAGGCAAGGAGCACACAGCACCCAGAGGCTGGACCAGCACGGCCGACCCACTTCTCTCTCCCCCTCCTCCCGCTCCACTCCTGCCTCTCCATCACGTGCTCTTTACTGGCCCCTCATTCTCATACCCCGTGCCCATCGTGGACAGTAGTAGACCTGCAAGTCAAATTCCCTGGTGCCATCAGTGGACCCGTGGACACACCTCCCAGCCCCGACTCTTTTTTTCCCACAGAGACCTCACACAGTTCTGTATCTGGCCAGGAGATCCTCGCGGGTGAACTCACAGTGAGTTATAAGGCCATAATAAGGTTCTATGAGGAACGAAATCCTTGACCACTTTTCAGAGTTAACCAGTCCTTGTCCCAAACTGGAGGCCAGAGTGTATTCCATTCAAGTCACAGGGATGTACCTGGATGGTGTGACCCAGTCAGAGCTGAGTGACAAACTGTAGTATGACTCTGCCCAAGAAGAGATTTTATTATGTTCTAGAACTGTATGAGAGATGAGAGGCAGGACAGCCCAGTACTTAAGATGTGTACTCTCAGACTCACACTTCTGGGATTTTAGTTTGCTTTTGCTTGTTTGCTTATTTCAGTCAGGGATTAAATCCAGGGCTATACATGCTAGGCAAGCATGCAATCATTGACCCCCACATTCAAATCCTAGATTTGAATCACTAGTCTGACATTTTATAGCAAGACAGCCCAGGGCAAGAAATTTTATCACTCTGAACCTCAGTTTTCTCATCTGTAAAATGAAGACAGTAACAGTTTCTACCTCATGGAGTTACTACTGGGACACAAAAAGGGGTTAAAATGTTATCTACTATAATGATTATTGCTTTGGAATATTTTATTGCACCATCAGTACATTTTTTTGGAGAAAATTATACAATAGTCGACTTTTATTTGCAGCAGTCTGAAGTATTTTACTACCATTGGGAAGACATAATGAAGGTCTCTGCAGATTTGCCATCTGAGGCACTCTACTTGAGAACCGCTACCCCAGAAACGCTCCCTTGCTTCTGACTCCAAAAATTCCACTTCCTCTTTCTTTCAAATTCAATACAATTCATGTACTCAAGAAATAGGAGCTTCTAGGTCTACCACAAGGAAACATTTGTTTTTGTTTTTTAACCAGGGAGAAGGTGAGAAGTTCCCCGAGCCCCTTCTCTGCATCTCAGGTGGAGTTGTGCCTTCCCCCTCAACTCCCAGCCCTCGGATCTGTTTTCTCGATTATACCCTAGGGAAGGGCTCTTACTTTCCTTAAAGCAAGAAGCCAGACATAACACATTTCTGAAATTCCTCTGGGTTCTAGTATCTGCGTTTTTAATTAAGGGCACTGATGGCAAAGATCTGTTTCCCAGTCCCCAAATGTTCAGTTCCTCACCCGTGAGCAGTAAGAGTTGGGCTGTGGGAGGAGCTAACCCAAGCTCCTCGCTGAGGCTCCAGGCCCGTCTTGGATGACTCACCTTCAAGTCAAACACCTTCTTGTCACACATGCTACAGATGTGTGGCAGGTGGAGGGGGGGCACACCATGGAAGTCGTTCAGTTCATGAGCCTGCAACGGCCGCACAGACAGCATCGCCTGCTCCTCCTTGGCCCGCCGCCGGGCACCACTGAAGCCCTGCTTGCTGTTGTTGAGCCGACCCCCAAAGGAAGGAGGAGTCCTCTCGGTGGTAGGTTCCTCAGGGTCATACAGCTCATAGGGCTGGTTGGGTGGTGGCCACAGGTTGAGACCTGCTGTAAGTTCAGGTTTGCTTTGGCCAGAGTATCCAGGGGGGCTCTCCCACTGACTATTTGCACCTTGCAGCAATGCCCCTACCTCACCTTTTGTGCCCCCTGCCTGCTCAGCTGAAAATCCACTTGCTACATGTGACCCTTGGACATTGGGGCCATAGAAGTCTTTGGAAAAGGCAGCTTGGCCATCTTGCCCTGTGTGGCCATAGTGCCCTTCATAGGTCACAGTGCCCGAGGACGAAGCTGAGGCTGGCAGAAAGCCAGGCTGCCCATCTGTTTCAGAGCCATATGCTTGGCAAGTGTTGGGTTTGCCATACTCAAAGAAGCCCGCAGTAGCTGGAGCAGGCCCAGCCTTGCCAATGCCCAAGATGACAGCCGGCTGAGCAGGGGACTGAGGCATCACCCCGCTGAAAGGATGCGTCACCACAGCACTGGGAGGCTGGCTAGGTACGCTCACAGTGGGCCCTGGACCTCTTGTTTGGCTGGGGGGTGAAAAGGCCACTGCATTGGAGGGGAACCGGGCACCGGCGATGGTTGCAGCATGCTGGGGCACTGCAGTATGGCCATGAGGGGTACTGAGCACAGATGGGTGCCTCAGCTGGTTGAAAAGAGGCTGGGACATGGCCACTTTGGAGAGGACCTGGTTCAGGACTGTGGCGGCTGCAGTGTTGTTAGTGACAGCCGTCTGTGCCAACTTCAGCCGGTGGAGGGTGAGCTGGGCCTGCAGTTGGGCCAGTTGGAGGCTGGCAGGTGAAGGGAGCAGAGGGTTCGGGTTACGCACTGAGAACGGATTCTTGTCCAGGAGCGTGGCGGCACTGCAAGAAGACAAAAGGTCTATATGTACCACTGCTGGTTTTCAGTGGGGGTGCAAAGGACCTCTTTGCTCATCTGAAGTCCCTCTCCACTCCCACAAATCCAAGACTCTTTTATACACAGACAATTGTCCCACATACAGTTGAGCCGGGAAACACCTCTACTCAACATTAAAAAAATTTCTGTTACAAAAATTATATGATAAAATGTTTGATATCTCTGGTAATTAGAAACATAAATTAAAACCACTAGAAATAAATATTTGCCTACAGAATATCCGCTTTTTTAAAAAAAATCACTCAATATTGGAGAGAATCAGTAGAATTGATAATAATCTAAACTCATCTAACTTTTGGTAAGAGGTAGTCTGGCAATATGCATTTGCTATGATCGTATTCTTTGATCCAGTAATTTAATTCTGTAAATCTCTATTAATCAAAATTTGATACTGGAGAATGTTTAAAATTCATTTATTTTAGTATAAAACTGAAAATTCTAAACATCCAATATTTACAAAGAGAGTATAAACTATTTACTATTGGTGTTTAAAACTTCCAGTTTATTACACAACTTCAAAAAAGTGTACCAAGCACCAAGCCTAAGATAGAATATATTCCCATGTGTTAAAACCACACTACTCTATCCAAGCCACCCCTCGCTCATCATTGCCCATGATAAATACTATCTTGTTTTTGTTTTGAGACAACGTCTTTCTTTGTAGTCCATCCAGCCTGGCTTCAAACTTAGCATGGCCTAAGTTGGCCTTGAGCTAGTGATCCTGCTTCAGCCACCCAAGTGTTGAGAACATAGGCAGGCACCATCACATTCAGTTTAAATACTATCTTGAATTTGATGAAGTCACTGATACAAAGAGAAGACTTTTCATGACATGAGAAAATCCATATGCTTCAATGTTAAGAGAAAAAAGCAGGCTTCAAAATTGCATACAGAACGAATTCTATGTACCTTTGTGCAAAACATATCTTTAACCTTGTTCTCATTTAATAACCCAGTTCTTAAACTCTATTAGTATAAGGAATAACCCCAAAAATTACAAGTGAAAAACCTAAATTTGAAGCAGCAATCAGTGGTCAGCTCTCATAGAATCGTATTAGGAGACTGGGGATGGGGGACATCTTCTGTCTGACGTGTTACTCAAGTGACGTGTGCTGGTTGGTGCTTTCTGAACCAAATTAGAACACAGTCTGCAAGTGGGATGGTCTTTCCCAGAAAGGCTGGGCTACACGGTTACCACAGTCAAGGCCCATAGGTAAGACCATATTTTCTGAGTTTTAAGCTTCCACTGTGGAAAGGGGGTATAATCAGGAAACAAGTGTGAGATGGTGGTGAGCTGGAATTCCAGGACATCTGTAGGGGAAGAATGAGGCTGTGAAATTTGAAATCGGGATTGCCACGGACCATCCAGGCCGCATACTCAGCACGTTCAGGAAGGGGGTGGGAGTGAGAATGCACAGCTGGGACACGTTCATCTCCACCATCCAGGCACTGTGCATGAAAGTTCAACAATACTGAGGCAAACAAGAAAGAGGCTGGGAGTAGGCTGGAGTGATGAATTAAAATTGGTGCGGAAAGCATGTGGCACGTCACCCCTCTCTCTCTCTTTGGACACTGGCATGCCACTCTTCTCCCACTTTGGACCTCCTTTGAGGAAAGAGAGCTTCCCTCGGGTTCATGCTTGCACTGGATGAGAAGTAGAGGAGGTGTGGAGGAAGGAGAGCGTAAGAGACTGCCACCGTTACGGGGAGCTACTGCGTGACCAGGGCTCAGCCTGTGTCATCTCATTTGATCTCTCCAGCAGTCCCCAGTACAGGAATAAGCTGAGATAGGTCATTTTCACCCCAATTTTGCAGAGCAAGACTCTATGGCTGAGAGAGGTTAGGTGACCATTTAATGAACACTCAGTGTTAGTGGGTCCCAAACCAGCCTTGGAAAAAAAAAGAAAAGAAAAGAAAAGAAAAGAAAAGAAACTGTGTAATTAAGTCCACAGCTTCTCAGTCCCCTTGGAGAACATACTCCTGGGCTGTTTCCCTGTTTTGTTTGAAGTGAGTTCCCAGAACATCGGGCACACCCACACTCAGACACAAGTACAAAACACATTTCAGAGCCAGATCAAAATGACTTTGTTACTCTTTCCCATTTGTGTGAAGAAAAAAAAAAAAAAGCTGGCTGTAAGCTGTTAAAGAGACACCCAGCTGGCAGCCCAGCTGAGATCCCGGGGCAGCACAGGCTGGCTGCATTTTAAGATATTGGGAAGGAAGAAGGCCAGCTTTAAAAGTAGTACAGACCTCTTCTCTGGCTGGGGGTGGGAGTATGTGTGCGCTGGTTATAGCTAAGCTTTGGGGCCCTACCTCACTGTGGCTCAGCACAAATCATGGCAGACAAGAGGGGAGACACCAGTTACCTATGTAAACAAGAATATAAACGGACAAGAGGGATGGTCAAACCTGATGATGGATTCTGACTTGTGTAGTATTAAGTAGCTGAGCTTTAGAAGAGCAATTAAGCTTAAGTGAAAACCCTGCCCACACAGGGCCAACCCTTCCAACCAGGTTTGTCTACCACACAGACTGTCCTTACTAACAAGGCGATAATGAGGTGCCAATTTGGTTTCCATGACCAGAATAAGACAAGGTTGGTTTTGTTTTTCCTGGAGAAGTCAACTGCATTTTCTAAACTTGTATTCTAGACTGGAGGGAACTGTTGCTGGACACTCCCCTTTGCCTTTGAGCCATCTGCAGTCAGTCACTCTAGATATTTGTAGGTTGGCCAGGGAAACAAGTGTTTTTTAGGGTATAGTCAAGTTACAAAGTTTATCTATTCAGACACAGCAGAAAACAAGAGGTCTAGCCAGATTTTCTTCCTAACTTCTAATTTGCGTAGCAAGTTCTTATGGTTCTTGAAATTTATTCAACCTTAAGAAGTGATTTCACATGAATCCTCAGAACTGAACACCTCTTCTAAATCAAAATCTTAGGTAATGGAGAAAAGGCACATCATCCTATTAAAAATAAATCTGAAATTATTGCTCTGCTATGAGTTAATAACCTGAAATTTAGAAGCATGTAGTGATCAGATAGTACATCTTCATGAGCTATTTTTATGTTTTGTTTGAAGTGAGTTCCCAGAACATCAGGCACACCCACACTCACAAGTAGCACAAAACACACTTCAGAGCCAGACAAAAATGACTCTGTTACCCTTTCTCATTTGTGTAAAAAATCAATGTCTATAAAAGAAGGAAATATGTCTTAGAGATGCTTGCATCTTTCCAGCACACTGCCTTACACTTGGTGAGGCACTTAGTAAGTGGACAAAGGAAGTTACTTACTGGTCTTGGCTTATCAGAACCTGAAAATTTGAGGAGGTATAGACACCTCTTTTGTGAGTACACATTTCTGTGCATAAAGGCCCTTGAATAGTTCAAAGAGGAGTGTCTAACTACACCTAGGGAACAAAAGGATTTTGCCACTGTCTGACTAACCGTACAAGAGGGTATACCTAGAGTACCATCTGCACTTTCCATTCCAACACAGGAACTTCAATATGCTCTTCCTAAGTCTAGGTTTTTAATTGAATGGGTAATTGAGTAATGATCCACTAAAGTTGCTCACGTTCAAAATCCCAGAGCCTGGGAGTGTTACCTTATGTGATAAAGAGGACTCTGCAGATGTGATGAGGTCAAGAGTTGTGGGATAAGAGATTTTGTTGAAATTACCCTGGCAGACCCTATGCAATCACAAGATCCCTTATAAGGTGAAGACAGGAAGACTGGAGTCAAAGAGAGAAGACACAAGACAGAGGCAGAGGTTTGATGTGAGAGCAGATGTGATGATGCTGGAAGGGGCCCATGAGCCAAGGGGACAAAGGCAGCATCTAGAAGCTAGAAGAATCAAGGAGACATTCTCTGAAGTCTCCAGAAAAAAAAAAAAAAAAAAAACTAGTTCTGCTAACAGCTTTACTTTAGTTCAGGAAGACTGATTTTGGACTTCTGAATTCCAGAACTGTAAGAGAATAATGCCTAAGCCTCAGGACTACCTATTGGACTGCTAAGTGCTTACGTCCATTCATAGTGATCTGGTGTTTAACACTCCCTTCAGAGAAGTACTAAGTACTTTCAATATGCAAGGTACTTGCTGAGCCCTGGAAAAGCACAAAGATGACAGTTTTCTCTAAAACATCCCCTAAGTTCCAGAGAAGTACAGCAGGGGTGCTCCATTGTTTGAGGAGAGGGTGAAGGCCAGTATTCTGTGCCCCTCAATTCTCCTAAACCATGTGCAGTGGTGCTATGTACGGTCCTATTGTCACACTGGAGATCTGAGGGAGAGGGAGAGCTGCACAGTGAGTTATACAGGTGGCCACCACGCACAGAGGGAGAATGTTCCTCAGGCAAGCCAGCTGAGACTGACCCACACTCACAGAGCACTCAGTGTTCCACAGGCGGCTCTCAGTCATCCAAGCCTCTGTCAGGCTCACTGACCTGAGGCCACTGCCACAAAGAATGCAGTGAAATAGACTGAACATTCTTAGTTCTTTGCTTGGAAAGATTTTTCTTTCTTTGGTTATGGGAGCATTTCTCTCAATAAAAATAAAATATAAATAAATAAAATAATAAATAAAAATAGAGGGGTGAACTCATTATCCTTATAACGCTAGGAGATTTAGATGATGCAGATGAAAACTGGTTCTCAAGGTTGATCTCTCTGTCTGGGAAGAATGTGCAAACTACTGTTCCCACCAGGAGAACACACAGCTGCCTCTGGCTGACACTGCTCATGCTTGGTCCCAAAGTTCTTCTACCTTTCAAGCACCCAGAAGGGTACAATGCTGTCATAAGGACTGAAGCAAAGTGTCCTCAGTTTGAGTTGGGATGCTGGAAATTCAGCAAGCTTTTTGGTATGTAATTAAGCAGCTCTGAAAGGAAAGGAATGTGTCTAAGATACACACAGAGGTCCTCTGAAACTGAGATCCAATCAAAGGGCCAGATAGGCGCCCAGGAGTTTGTCCTTGCAGCCCACATGGATTACGCATCTGTCAGCAGATGGTGGCACAAAGGTGCCAGAGGAGAGCAATCTGCACGGAAAGAGATGCATACTGTGTCTGAGGAGAGCTCAGGGCCTCAGGGTATGGGAGGAGAGATCTGCACCATGGAAGTTTCTGAGAAATTCAACAAACTAAGAGAGGACCAACTCGAGGTCTACTCCTGTGAACAGAACTTACCAGTACTCTAGGGTGTATTTTCTCAACTACAGATATCAGGACTTATCAACAGTGCAAGACAAGTGGCTAGAAGATGAGCTGTGGCCAGAGACCTGAGCTTCCATCTAACTGTCATGGTTATGAGTTTGAAAGAAAGTTGTTTAGAATTTCCTCATGGGTAAACCTGGAACAGAATGCCATGCAATGTGCGTGAGGCCTAGGTGGCCAGAGAGGCTGGCCCCTGGCCACGGTGACTGGCTCAAGGACAGATACCCCTTGACATTTTATTAGAGCTACCAGGAAAAAGACACTGTTAGGCCTGGTTGCTAAACCACTTAAGCTACCACTTAAGGAGAGGCTACTTGAGAACAAAGCTAGCCTGTAAGACACTGAACTAAAGACAGGGTGCAGGCAGCTCCGGAGGACCTCCAGGGAACACCTTCAGCCAGTTCTGCCTGGATTCACTGTTCACTCTTTACACACAGACCAATGCATTTCCCTTACTTGCCTAACAAAAATAACACTAAAATAATGCCAACCTATGTAAACCATCTGCACTTTACTCTCACATTCCTCTCTTTACCTTCTGAAGGAGCGGCAGTCAGAACTAGGAGGTCACTACAGGGGAAACCTGGAAAGTAACTGGTATGAGCATCTGCCAAGCAGAGAGACCTGCTTCTTAAAAGTTCAGGGAACAGAATTTTCCTCCACCCTGGGGATAAGAGCCCCATACCATGGTCACAAAGTCAGAGTGCAAAGAGGGTGTGGGCTGGGGACACCCTTTTATGGGTTTGGTGCCTATGTCTTCATGGGTTGTGCATGGGGTGATGTCGTTTGTTACACCCTCAACACTCCAGATGTCATCTTTGCTACACTAAGAGTTGGCTTGTGGTAAACTTTGTTTTGGAAGGTTGTTTGTTTTGTGTGTGGAGGATGAGTGCTAGGCTTGAACTCAGGCCTTCAAGGCATGTTAGGCAAGCGTTCTATCGCTGAGCTACATTTCCAGTTCCTGCGTAAAGCATGTGTCAATACTCTAAAACAAAAAGTTCTTTATTAAAAGTGCTGTGGGTCTTTAGCCTTCTCACTTGAGTGGAGTCGCTGTGGGTGCCTAGTGGGCCATGGGCTGTCCTGTATGAACTGAAATAGGAATCATGGGTTCTACTCTCAACTCACCGTCACTAGCTATGTGACTGTGGACAAGAAATTCTACGTCTCTGAGCTTCAGTGTGCACTTCGATATAAAGAAGTCATAATCTTCTTATGTACAATATGAGAATCACAGAACTAAAAAGTTGCCAGACTGCTTTGTAAACTGCTAAGTGGCACACAGATATAAGCATGTAACATTCTGTGGAAGATTACTAAAAACAAGACTTTTACTGTGTGATCAGAAAGCATACTTTCCTTTCAGAAAACATTTTTCTACACAAAAAGTGGTATTTATCACCCACATCTTTGGAGATTATCTCGTTGCCACTAAGATTCAGAGTAGAATGAGTTAACATCGATTCAGTCCTATCAGCAGAGTACCTACCACATCAATCTGACTGTTCTCTGCTTAGCAGCTGCAGGGAGGAACACTGCTCAGAAGCTAAAAGCTGCAGTTTCAGAATTAGTTTCAGCCTAGGCATGAATTCTAATCTGGCCACTTAAAAGCTGGTGACTGTGGGCCAACCTTTATCTTCTCTAAGCCTCAGGGTCCTTATCGTTAAGGGGAGGTTAACTGTATCTTGTTCTGAGAGTTGAATGGCAGGGTGTGTGTAAATTGTTCAGCACAGTTCCGAGCACATGGGAAGTGATCGTTACTACCACTGTTATTTTTACCCTTGCCATTGTCATTATGATCCTCAGACTCATGGCTGTTGTCCTTAGTGCAGGTTGCAAGGGGCTCTGCCAAGTCAGGAGACCCTCCCTTTGAAGGATGACAGGATAGACAGAGGTATGACTATGGAGAGAAGAGGAGCAGAAGATAAAGCGTGGACAACAGTTGATAGAGGAGGGAGCGGGGCAGGGCTGGGAGTGGGGCTCTGGAGATAACAGCTGCCGATGGAACCAGATGAGGAGGCAACAGTAAACGTAAGGGTCTGTGAAACAAGGACACAGCTGAAGTTCCATTGTGTGAATGGGCGGACGTGGTCACAGGCTCTTCACTGGTGACATTCAGCAGAAGCCGGGAACCATATAGCCCAGAGGATGGTGGCATCGAATCAACCCAACCAAGCACCTTTGCAACACGCACAGTAGCTTCGAAGATGACTAATTTGGGGACGTAAACCCACTCCCAGTTCAACTCGGCTCATTTTCCAGGATGAGTAATGAATGTGTCATTTCTTCATCTATGCTGAGATATAAAATACAATCCAAGGGAGAGGACTCATGACCAGGCAAGAAAATGTTTCCCAAGTTTGGTCCCAGGACTCAGGACTCAGGTCCCTGCTGGAACTTGCCCTTCTGCTGTCTTCTGGGAGCTAAATGTCTCTTAGACCATAAATTTTAGGGCTTGCTTCAGGAGCATACATATTAAAATTGAAATGACATAGAGAAGATGAGCATGCCCTCTGCACAAGGATGACATGCAAATCTGTAAAGCATTCCAAGTTTTTCCATAGCACAGCAGAGTGAGTTTAATTCACAATAATCTAGTATATATTTTAAGAAGAGCTACAAGAGGAGAGCTTGAAGGCTCCCAATGTAAAGAAATGGTAAGGTAGCAGGAAAGGCTAGTTACTCCAATCTGACCAACACCCTTACTGAAATTTTACATTGTGTTCCATTAATTGATACAATTATTACGTGTTAATTAAAAGGGAAAAGTCACTACTGTAATGCTCTCAGATGCTAGATGAACCACAGGAGGTAGTCCCTAAATGCCAGATTCAATGATGTCAACAATGGTATCACAGTCACATGGGGGCTAAAGTTCAAACTCTGGCTCACTGTCACAAACTTTAAGATCAAGAAGGGGCTTGAGAGATTATTTACTTTAATCACTCATTCTACACAGGAAAAAAAAAAGTAACAGCCAGTAAAGTTGACATGATAATGAGTCAACCTAAGTCACCCACTGGATAGGAAGGGACTGGGACTAGAACCTGGTCTCCTCCCTCCCTTCTGAAGAATGATGTGGTAGCCGTGGCAGACACTCCCCTGCTCCACGCATTCTCCAGGGGAGTCTTTTCCTTCTCATGGAGCAAGTGGATGACATGCTTTTCAGTAGAACTCTCTTTACTGGTAACAATAGCGCCACGCCGCTGGATCATCACTGGCTAGGCCTCTGTGACTAATTTCGAGATTACCGGGTCAATGCTGCTAACCCATGTTTGGTCCTCCGCCATGACATTACCATAGGATGATTCATATCACCGTGACAGCTCCTGGGATGATTCATACCAGCAATAATAATCCTTCCATCTCACTTTGTTTCATGTTTTCAGTTGGTGGGTTAAAAAAAAATGGCTTCATTTCAGTTAGCTATCTGATTTTCAGAACAACCATATGGATTAAGTCAAATATGACCATGTCTAGGTTTATATCAAGAAGACAGAGATGGAGAAAGACAGGATGGACTCCCTGAGGCTATCCAGCTGATAAGTGACATGACTACGGGTCTTTTAACTGTGATGCCAATATTCTCTCCTCTGGTGTCCAACCTTTGGGCTTGCCCTGGGTGCATGAGTGAAGAGGATACATAGGAAATATGTAATAATATAATGAATAACAAAACTTCCCTTTTTATTTTTTGGTGATACTGAGGACTGTATCCAGGTCCCTGCTGGAACTTGCCCTTCTGCTGTCTTCTGGGAGCTAAATGTCTCTTAGACCATAAATTTTAGGGCTTGCTTCAGGAGCATACATATTAAAATTGAAATGACATAGAGAAGATAAGCATGCCCTCTGCACAAGGATGACATGCAAATCTGTAAAGCATTCCAAGTTTTTCCATAGTTGAGCTAAATCCTTGTATTTTTATTTGGTGTTTTTATTTTGAAGCAGGGTCTCACTAACTTACTACATGCTGAGGCAAGGCTTCTGCCTTAGCTTCTGAGTCCTAGGATCTCACCAAGCCCATAGGTTGCAGTCAGACACACAAATGCCTCCCCTTCCCAGTCTTGGACAGGAGTTTGGTATTGAATGACCAGCCTTAGTCCCTGTACTCTGTGCACTCCTACTGGGCCAAGTGTGATTCTCAGACTGAGGAACACTGAGGCACACAGGGGCAGCTGGCAGTCAGGACTGACACAAGGGGTCTGCCTTTCTTGCTAGAGTTACTAGAAAGACTCAGTATGTAAAGCAGAACTGACAATGCAAGCACAGATCAAAAAATATACCAACTGCAGTGGCACAGAAGGAAGACTTAAAGCAAAATCACGGAGAAGAGTAACATCAACTTCGCCACCAAGAACATAAATAAGGTTTTTTTTCTTCCTTTTCTATAATTTTTCTTTTTAAAAAATATCCCTTGTTTTATAAAATGATAGTACTAAAGCTGAAATTTAATTTTTAATATTTGTGTTTCTTATGAATTTTAAAAACGCAAAGAGAGCAAATATCTACAATCTCACTGCTCACCACACACAATGAACAAATGCTGCACGTAGAGTCACTTTTGACTCAGATATTTTTATATGATATTCTGCCCAGTCCAATTCCACAATCACCTTCCCAGAGAACTGTGTGTGTGTCTACCACCTGTACATCTCTATCTATCCACTTACAGAAAAAGTATATAAACACAGGCTCTTTCTGTGTGTGTTCAGAAGGCAGGATATAGTATTGCTTCAACAAAGTTTCTCCTGAAGAACAAGTTTCCTTCACCACATTGAAGACTGAGGCCGGCACAATGGAGTGAAAAGCTGGTGAGCAAATGAACAACCCATCCTTGTCCTATGAGCCCCTCCCTAAGGACTGTAGGTCAACCCACTTCCAAGTTCTCACAGTTGTTGTTATTTTGTGAAATGAAAAGGCTGGAGTTAAAAAAAAAAAAAAACTCCAACGTTGCTTCTAAATCTTGAACCTTTGAAATCTAATGACCCTGAGTTGGGGATGTAGTTCAGTGATTAGAGAGCTCGCCTAGTGTGCAAAGGCTTTGGAATTGATTTCCCAACACCACATAAAAATGAGCCAAGTGTGGTAGCACATGCCTGTAAGCACAGCACTTGGGAGACTGAGGCAGGATTGCTGTGTGTTGGAAATTAACCGGGGCCACATACTGAGTTGAGAATGAGCCTGGACTCAGAGCAAGACCCTGTTGAAGAATGAAAGAGAAGGAAAGAAAGAAAGAAAGAAAGAAAGAAAGAAAGAAAGAAAGAAAGAAAGGAAGGAAGGGAGGGATAAAGGAAGGACAGAAAAAGAAAGAAGGAAGAAAGGAAGGAAGGAGAAATCTAATAACCCTAAAGTTCAATTTCCTCATCTGCCAAATACAGATGATAATATTTGCCATGCTCAATTGTTACAAAGATCAAACATGGTCTTTCAGGTGCTGTGCAAAGCATAATAATAATTATAATAATAGCCATCATTATATTCTCACAACATAAACTATTTCATCATTATGTATACAATTGATTCAAGTGTCTGTATTGTAAGCCAACCAGTACAAAATAGTTGAACAGCCTTTACTGTTGTCACAACCAGGCATTCCAACACAGTGACTCTCATGACTATCTATGAAGATTTAGTAAATGAAGTACTGAAAGACCTCATTATAAAATTGTCTCCTCTGTAAAGACATTTCCAGATAGACCTGTGGCTTTCAGACAAAAATGATCCTAAATCCACTCAAGGCTTGAGCTGGTTAGTCTGGGACAAAATTCTCAGAAAACCATACTGGGCAGAACTCACTGGTTTTGTCCAAGTTAAAAATCAAGGAAGCTGGTTTGAACTCTGAAGTTAGGGAAGATCTTTCCATTTGCTCAGTAACAGAAAAATATGATAATCTTTCAACAGAGACACTTTGTGGAGAGAAGGAGAAACATCTTAGTTTTAAGGCAGAAGATGAGATCTTTTTGAGATGTACATTTAAAAACTACTTCACAAAGTTCTGTAAGAATCCAAGGTGCTAATGTTTATATTTACAAATAAAATATTTGGGGCTTTATAAGCCAATTCTGTCCCATTAGTATCTTTGCCTGTGTTAGTCCCTTTCGCTATAGAGCTTTCACTTGGAGAGCCACCATCCTTAAAGATGCAGGTCACATGTCACCACCTCCAGGCAGTCTTATGACTCCCACACTACCCACGTCCACTGGTTCCCTTCTTGTCTGGATCCAGGAGACCCTGCCATTCTACCATCATCAACCTCTCTGTGCCTGCATGTCACTGCCTCTGCATTGTCTCAGTTACTCTCTCTTTTTCTATCTCTCTCTGTCTCTCAACCTGCATACCACCCTTGCTCCTAATTGGCTACTTTACCACAGTCTGACTTCTCAACTACCCTATGATCACTGGAAACTGGAAATCACATCACTGTGCCTGATACCTGGTAGCTATGTGGCACTGATAAACATGTTCTGCTCATGCACACGTTTGCTCTATGTGCACGCATATGTAGATAATAGTCCTGTGTATCACATTCTCAATTTGTTTTCTATGTGTGTGTTGCTACAACACTTTGAAAGATGAAGCTGTGTAGAGAATGTGGATTAGCTTCAGTCTTTGAACACTGTCAAATTACGTAAATACCACCAACCACATCAAGTATAAAGTTCAAAAACGTTCAACAAGCAGACTTGTCACGTTTCCTTTTAATCAAATCCAAAGAAAATGCCATTTCAGTATGTGATCTGAGGATATGTGTTTAATCTACATGATTCTGAGATGAAACACATGCTCCAGGAATCGTTCTTATGTCCTCTGAGTTTCTGTTTCCATATTCTTCATTGCTAAACTTTTTCTAATAGCTGTACAAGGGCAGATGTGAAATGCAAACCAATTTTAAACCAAACTAAAAATTTAGATCATTTTAGATTACTTTAAAGATTAATTTAAAGCATTAAATTTTGGGTCAAACTAAACTAGCTGGTGTTTACTAGAATTGCCTGGCTAACTGGACATTTTAACTGATGAGAATAAAGCCTCCTGGTTAGGAGTTCATATGAAACTGAAGAGACAGAACAGACTAATGGTGGGGGAGGCAAACACTGTTTTTCCAATACATAAACCTGTTTCACCAGTAATGGTGAAACTTTTTATCTTTTCAGTAGTAGGGGAAGGGATTATTAGCTCATATTGATTAGATGGAGTTACGGCTTTCGCCGAGACATTTTCATACACACATATATCACAGTTTGATCGTGTCCTCCTTTTCTACCCTGTTAATCCCCTTCTTCTCTAGTAGTCTCCCTTCTCTAGCTCTGATGTTAGTTCACCATGGAGATTTCAGTTTTTTCATCTGTAAAATCAGAGGCTCAAATGAGACATGTATAGTATCTTTATGCCTTACTGATTTAGGATAGTGAGCATCTTCTTAGATCAGTATTTATAACACAGAAGAAATGTTAGAATGAGCAGGTACAGAGACACATGATACAGACAGAGTTCAGGACTGAGCGATCTCTGTTTCTAGGCCCTACTATTCCCCTAGCTCTGGGTGATTTCAGGGAGAAGCCGTCACCTTCCGTGTAAAGGAACTGTGTGATGCAAACAGACTTGGTGGAAGGACAGCCATGATTCTCGACTGTGGCGGCACCGCGGAGTTTCTCAGAGCACAGATGCTAGACCCATTCCCAGTTTCTGACTCAGGAGTTCTGAGGTAAGGCCTGAGAATCTGCATTTCTAGCCAGCCCAGGTAATGCCGAAGCTATCCTTTGAGTACTGCCAAACTAGAACACCTGGCATTTTTTTTTTTCAGTTCTAAATATCTATGGTGAGCTGCAAGAAATTAGGAACACCTGTATTTCTGCATGATGAGCTACTTCCATCTACTGGCCACCTAGTACACCAAGAGGAGGCATATACTTCTAAGGAGTTTTCAGACATAACAAAAACGAATTCAAAGTCACATGTAATTAATCTTACAAACACCTTCTTTCAAGCGACTCAATCAACAACATTGGGCCTCTTGGAATAGAAACAATCCAGGCTCAGAAACTTTACGTAGCTTGTTTGGTTGGTTGGTCCATCAGTCGTGCAGACAAGGAAGAAAGCACAACTCCATACTCAGTCCAATAATGCAGGGAACACAGGGTCACCCTCCAGTGGCAGGAAGTTCTCTGGCCAAACAATATCATCATTATGAAAAAGTCCATACACCTCTCACCCTAGAAGGCCTCAGCTAAAAATCACACAAGTTTTTGATAAAATCTTCACTATCACCAAATCATAAATGTAGTATTTTGGGACTACTTGAGGGGGAGGTTTTTCTACAAAAGCGAATTCTTAGGGTCCAACCTCCAAAGTCTACTTCAATCAAGACACTGGGATTTCTGAAGAACTAATGCAAAGCAAAGTGTGAGAATCACCATCTTATAAAGGAATAGAATAAATCTGGTTTTTATTACTTATGATCCACAAATCAATTTTGTTACTCTGAATGGCATGACCATTTGTCTTAAATTACCTTTAAAAATAAACACTGAAAATTTTACAAGTCTACAGAGGACTGTAAACCAAGTAGGCCATAAATCAATACTTCTTAGCCATACTGCTGCACCTTGTCTGGAAGTCAACTGCGTGTGTGTGTGTGTGTGTGTGTGTGTGTGTGTGTGCGTGTGCATGTATTTGGCAAGATGTCCCTCAGAACATACACACAGTTTCTACTGCAGAAAGTCAGGTGAAGTTTGCTAGGGGATGACTTTTGCTTCTAAATTATATGCACCTTGGTAACATCTTCACATACTAAAATCTTTCCAACTTGCCAAGCATAGGAGTTTATGCCTATGAACCCAACTACTCTGGAGACTGGTGCAGAAGAATCAGAAATTTAGAGCCAGCTTAGGTGATTGGGCAAGACCCTGTCTTGAAATAAATAAGCAACTCTGGAGATAAGGTTAGGTGGCAAAGCACTTGCCTAGCATGTATAAAACTCTGGGCTTAATCCCCAGAAACCAAAGCAAGAGAGAGACTGGGAGAGAGAGAAAGAGAGAGAGAGAGAGAGAGAGAGAGAGAGAGAGAGAGAGAGCGAGCAAGTGAGAGAAGGAGATCTTTAAAACTCATAAATGCCTGCCTGCCTAGTTCAACTCCAGGCAAGTCAGAAGCATTAAATAGATGCTTGTTCAACTCAAAGCACATGGGAATGGAGATCTTAGCAGCAGATGCTCTTCCATCACAAAATACGAGGTTTCTTCCATGTGTTGGAAATGTGCGCCTTGAAAATTCCTTAAAATGCCTTAGACTGAATAAGAACATTAAAGCTGGAACCCTATAAATACATCATGTAACTAGTGAGAAAGTACTTCCCATAGTGACTACTGCCCACAAAACCTAACTGCCACCCAAGGCAGAGAATGCTACGCACAGGTTACCCGTGGCTTTTGCTTCCATCTCATGTGGTCCCATGAGAGCTACTGAAGAGTGGAGATAAAAGACAGAGCGACAAAGTGAACGGCCCACGTCCGTTACATCTGCATGTGCCAGTGCCAGTGTTTTCCGAGAACAGCGCAAACCCGACCTGCAGTTAAGATACAGGCAGACTGAGGACGCCTTGGCTGAGCCAGCGCGGCTAAAACTTCCAGGCTGATTGTTCACTCCAAGTTGCTCTCCAGCCCCTCTCCCTGCTACCCCATGCATTGCTAATTAGGAGCAGCCAAGGTTTGACATGTACACAGTCTTCTATGGTGAAATTGATTATTATATTACTATGGAAAACAAGGAAGTCATTTCACTCAAAATATCAAATTCCACAAAATCATACATGGCAGCTGTTAGTGTATGCTTGGGGGGGAAGGGAGAGTGTGTGAAAATATCAACTCTCTCTCCCCTTCGGTTTTCTGACATCTTTGCAAAGATGTGAAAAAATAAAGCAGAAAAACACCAAGTCTAGGACATACAAGGCAGAAGCCAATAGAAAAGCCACATCATTTTAAGATTCCATAAATTCCCATGGCACGAGATGTACCACACACACCACTGTGTCAGTGTAGAGCTGCTTTTGCACACTTGGTGAGCTGGAAAGCAATATTCCTCTCCGGCATGTGTTGAGAAACTAAATTGCATCAGATAAAAAAGCGAGGTGAGTCATGTTTGGTCTCGCTGGAGTCTGCCAGCAGATCACCACACATCCGTATCCAAATATGTCCTCGGACCTCACTACCAAAGTGTGGACACTCGCCTCTTTGCTTGGAGGCTGTTAGAATAGTCTTGCTTAAAAATTTAACTTTCCCAAAAGATATGCTAAAGTGACTGAAATTCATACTGCGGCCGACTCCAGAGGCGCTTGCGAGCAACTTGGGAGTGCAGTCTCTTGCAGAAAGAGCCGCTGTTCAGGGATCCTGCCCGCAGCAGAATGGCAGCGCACTCAACACACGGGACGTTCCCAACACCTCTACGGTCATTTTCCGTCGCTGACAAAATTCAGCAATGAACACAAAACACCTCAACCCTAAGAGACCCCCGTCGGTCGTTCACGGTTTCCGGATTCTGAATCTATCCCCTTCCAGTCCTCTGGATCTAGCGACAACGCAATCTGTTTTCCAGTGGCTGCGCAACTTTGCTTTATCAGAGATTTTAGTAAGTGGCGTAAAAAGACCATCTAAACTTTCTAACATTGGGATCGCTGATTTCACCGGGGTCATGAGGTGCTGTTTCAGGTCACATGTTAAACTGCCGTTGTGAATCATTTATGAAAAATTCTGTTAAACAGGAGGGGGTGGAGACACAGGCAAATCGCATACTCATGCACAAACGCTGAGCGCCAAGAACATGCTCAGAATGCTGCCGGGAAGGGGGGGGAAATAAAAAGAAATCCCTCGGTTTCCCCCTCGGGCTGGGAGAAGGCAGGGTGACGTCATGCAACCTTACCTTTCTGAAACAGACCAGGGCACCTGGCAAGGAGCGCTGACCTGCGGCCACCGAAGCCGGGAGTCATTTTGGGTATGGCGCATGTGCCGCCCTAGAAAATTCCAACAACATTCTACCAGCTTGCGGCGTGCCAATCATGACGAGCCTCCACTTAAACTCTCACGAGTCCGGGAAGGGGCAGAGGAGGGGGGATGCGAGCAGGGCAGCGGGAGAGAGAGAGCAGTCCCAGCCACCGCACGCCGGTCTGCAAGCGGAGTCACATGCCACCAGGAGCCATTCCTGCTGCATTACACACGTCGAGTGTAAATGGCAAGCAATATCAGCCCGTGTTTACCCGCGTGTTCTCAGCCTCTGCGCGTATCCACACTCAAGCCAGCTCCACGCAGAGAGGTCTCCAGAGAACGCTCTGGCGGAGGGAGCCTAACACAGGCCATTTTTAGGAAAATTCGGAGGCCTCCCAGCCGGGCTCTCCGCCTTACTCTGCTGTTGCTGTTCATTTTTTGTGAGCTTGATGTTGGCTACTCCAGATTTTACAGGTGATAATTTGGTCCCCATGGTTAACACAAGAGCCTCTGCCGCATCTGACAGCGCCAACAACCCGACACCCCACCAGCACACCTCCTGCACCCTAGGCCCCTTCTTGTGCTTATTTTTGTGAAACAGAAGATAGGGTGGGAAGGCTATCACCTGCCAGGTGGTGACTCAATGCCTTTCAGTAGGAAAAATGGGTTCCCTCCCATGGTAGGCAGTGGCTGGAGGGTGGGGTTGTTGCCCCTAGGGAATACCAGAAACATTTTGTCAAGAGAGAGGGAGGCGGGGGACGACTGGCATCTACTGGACAGGCCAGACCGAGAGCACCCAAACATACAGGGGTTCAGTCAGCAGACGGAAAGAGGCAGAGAAAGGGAAAGTAAACTAAGAATCTCCCCCCCCCCCCGAAAACGTCACAAGGGCTCTGGTGTCAGAGGATGTGCCTAGTTTTCTTTGTAGTTTACTTACAAATCTGTTACCCTGTCTTCCCAGGAGTCACTGTTCTTTCAATTAAAAAAAAAAAAAAGTTTCTCTTTCACGTCTCACACTTAAACTGTCCAATCAAACTAAACGTCCATGTGTTTTTCTAATTCAAAATTTGTTGCTGCAACTACCTCATAGCCAGGTTATGGAAAACAACATCCCTCATCTGTCCTATCTGGGACAGCCTGATGTTTGTCTATGATGCCTGGCATTTGCTACAATCCACTTCCAAACAAATTTAATAGTAGCTATGTATTATTTTTAAAAGGCAAATCTTCCCCCAAAGAGCTTATAAATGACTTGGCGATAGAAGCTTACTAAGTTCTGTTACTTTACTTAGGTCCTTAGTGAGGAGGGGGTGTGGGGCCGGTCATCTCCCACCCATGGGTGCACCAGCACCAGGAAGGTGTCTCCCTGCAAAGGCTAAACTTGGTCTCAGTGTGTGGAGTTTCTACAGTCCACCAAAAAGCCAATGAAAGCTGGTCAAATCTGTTAGAACAGCCTGTTTTCAGCTGTCTTCCAGAGGCCCTGACATTGCCCACCTGCCCCAATGAGCTCCCAGGAACACCCCAGGGCTCTTCTTCCTAATTTAGCCACAGCCAACAGGCCACCCCAGGCTCATTTGGCTCTCAGCCGCTGACTGAGTCCCAGACACCTAAAGGCGCCAGTCCCCATATCCTGACCTACGAAAGCCAGCCAACCTGGCCACAGCTGCATTCTGCTCAGGCCATGGGTCTCCCCGATCTAGGTTTCCCAAGGCACAAGGCTCGGCTCCAGTCAATGATCAGACCTGTCACTCTTTTGAGATCTCAGCCTCCCTTTGGATAAGAGTTTACACATCTTTCAAACACACATAGAAAGGTGCTGCTCCCCACCTGCCTCATGGGAGAAAGGAGGTGGGTGGTTAAGAAGGAAGGCCCCGAAGAGCTGGGGTGCGGCTCCGTGGACAGCCTTTTCCTAGCATGGATGAGGCCCTGCACTCAACACCAGTTCTGAAGCAACAAAACAAACCAAGCAAAATAGAGGCCCTGGAACTAGCCAGGCATAGCCAGATACAGGAAAGGGGATGAAGGGCCACGACCACCGCCAGGCTTACGGCAGAAGGTGTGTGCCCCACAGAGCCCACTGCCATACGGGCTAAACAGTGAGCACTGTGTGAGCATCTGCTGCTGTGAGCTTCACAATGTGACACACCTAACGTAACTTTGATCTTTAAAATGAAAGATGCCCTGATATGTAGCCTGAAGGATTCCTAGGAAGAGAAAAGTCAATACTTAGAATGAGCCCTTCAAATTCTACAGTCCTATCTCCCACCCAGATACTAGGAAACAACCTGATCTCATTAGGAAGTGAGGAAGCACAAACTGGCCATCACAAATTGAAATTCAGTTTAATCTAACAGGCACATGTTGAGAACCTTCCATATACTAGCATTGCGCCATGTAAGAAAGGAAAGAGGAACACGAGGTATTATTGAGTGCGGAGGTGCCTGGCATTAAACTGATTGATTCACACATTCTCTTGACCTTCACAAGTCTTAAAATATTAAGGTTCCTTCTAGTTGCCATGAATAATGCCTGTTATCTCAGTGCTCTTGGGAGGCCGAGGAAGGAGTGCAGTTTTGAGTCCAGCCTGAGCATTTTAGTGACCTATCCAGTTTTAAAACAAAAAAAGAATAAAAAATCTTAAAGAAAAGGCTGGGGATATAGCTTATTGGAAAGCCCTGGTTTCAATCCTCAGTACTTAAAATAAATAAATGAAGACACTATCTCCACTTTATAGATGAGAACTCTGAGGTTTCAAATGACTACCTTAGGTGACAAGCTAAAGCTAGTATGTGGCCATTTGAAACAAGGTCTGTTTCACTTCAAAAACTCTGTCATTTCCCCAAAACACCTCCCAGCATGCAAAATGAGTCAAAAAATAAGTAATATACTAGAGGAAAATGAGATGATTGTTACAGCCAGGGTACTTAAAGTACAGTGAAAGAAGCTCCCGCTACCTGCAAGACGCAGTGCAAAGCAAAGTGTAGGATACTTGTTCAAGCCCTAGTAAGAATTTCAAGGTTGAAACAGCAGAATATTAAGCCAATCAAGCCCAGGGGCCTTCTAAGCAGAGGCCCTTCTAAGCAGAGATGTAGGAAACCTGTCCTACATCCTACATAGGAGAGAACTTAGGGAGGAAGTGATCGTATCTCTCATCTACCCAGACAGCAGCAATTAAGAGAAGCACAGTCCTGAGGCCGTTTGCTGGATGTGCAAGCCCAGTTCTGTTTCTTTTGACTAATTCTTTCTCCTGTTCCACAACCAATAATTAGGGCAAAGGGTGAAACTTGGAGGCACATCCAGCTCAAATGCATGTTGCTGTTCACTACGATGTGGTAATGGGTCTCTTCACTTGCCACCATGGAAGGAGGTAATATGGCCTCCATCTTGGTGACCTACCCTACAGTGGGAGCTGCGATGACCCACAGTGGAAGTTAAAGACATCATTAAACGCATCAATGGAACAAGAGATACAACTGGTAGGAGCAGACAGTGTAAGGGGACAAAGGCAGGGAAAGGTTGAGAGCCAGTGAGTACAGTGGCTGCAAGATGTAGGCTGGGCCTGGCTCATCCCCTGTCACCCACCGAGGAACCACCATCCAGCCAGCTACTGATCCTTGTATGATGCCCAACTGCCAAGGACACAGGAGTTTAAGGATATAGATATTTAAGAGCAATTTTTATGGTCATCTAATAATATCATGTCAAATTAAAAATCAGTTCACAAAATATGTATGCATATTATAATTTCAACCATATAAAAGGAAAATAACCCTTTGTTAAAAAACACTCTTAGATACCACTATATCTCAAACAGGAAGCTAATAACTAGAATATACAAGGAACTGAAGAAAAACAGACCCCTCAAACTGAAAGACCCAATCAAAAAATGGGCAACAGAAATTAATAAACAGTTCTCAGATGAAGAAGTTCAAATGGCCAGTAAATCCATGAGAAGATGTTCAACATCCTTAGCCATTACAGAAATGCAAATCAAAACATCTAACCCCACAGAGAATGGCATATATTAAGAACTCTAACAGCCATCAATGCTGGCAATGTTGTGGGGAGAAAGGAACCTTTTTACATTGCTGGTAGGGTTGTAAACTGGTAAAACCCCTATGGAAGTCAGTATAAAAACCCCTCAAGAGGCTGAATATAAATATTTTATTTGATCCAGTCATACCTTTCCTGGGAATCTTTCCAAAAGAGTTAAAAGCATCATTTAGCAGAAATTCATGTACACCCATGTTCACAGCAGCACAACCATCAATAGCTAAAACTTGGAAGACACCAAAATACCTACCATCAACAGACCAATGAATACAAAATCTGTGGTAAATATACACAATGGAGTACTACTCTTCTATACAATCAGAAAGTTTTGAGGTTTTTGTAAATAGATATAGCATGAAACCATCATGCTCGGTGAAGTGAGTCAGATACAGAAGGTTAAATATAAAATGGTCTCTCTAACATAAGAAACCCAGAATACAGGAACACAGTCATTTTTACAGAAACAAGTGGGAGGAATAGGGTAAATTAGGTGAGGGGGCAGGGTGTGGGAGGGTCAAAAAGGGGAAGAAGAGATTATATTTACATGATAGGTATGTGCACAAAATACTCAAGTCCGATGTAAACATCATGTATGTCATATATATGTATATATATATATATATATATATATATGTATATATATATATGTATTAAAAAACAAACACTATTAGATAACACACCAAAAAGTTAACATGGACAGCTATGTTTAGATGGTAAAATTGTAGGTAATTCCTTTCTCTTTTTGTAAATTTTTCTATTTTTCTTTACTAAACATAGCTTTCCTTCTTTCTCTTCCTTTATGTGTGTGAGTCAGGGAGGTGGTACTGGAGATCAAGGCTACTGCCTGCATCTAGCGAGCTGCATCTCAATCCCATTTTTTTTTTTTTTTTTTTGATTCAGGGTCTCACTAAGTTGCTAAGTTGCCTAGGCTGGCTCTTGAACTTGTAGTCTTCCTGCCTCAGCCTTCCAGAGAGCTGGGACGATTGGCCTGCATCAGTGGGCCCAGTTCATTTTTCAATTAAAAAAATATTTTTACAAGACAAAAATAATTCAGATGTGCTAATACTGTATCTCATCCAGCTTATGAGGCTTTCAAACAGACCCTACTGATGAAGGTGTCTAACACAGACCTTTTCCTACAGCAGAGATTTCTCTCCTGGAGAAATACCTGCTAACAAGTGAGGGCAGGCAGATGGGTAAGTGAGTAGCCACATGACGTACATCCACATGAGTCTTTCCAAGAAGGCCCAAGCACAAGATCCAGATGGTTTTCATGCTAACCTTCCAGGAAGGCTCCCTGAAAAAGGAGGGAGAAGATACCAGCACATGGTGCAGGGATGACAGAGGATATTTTGTGACCTCATGCTTCTCCACTAAAGGGATAAAGGTCCTCTGCATTGAGAGAACTTCTTGGTACATGCTACAGCTTGACACACACAGCTTTTGCCCTTTCCTCTGTCCTCCCCCACTCCCTAACACCAGTCTGAGTTAATTGTAGAGTCTGCAGAAACCGAAAAGAACAGGCAGGGTAGCTACTCAATCCATGGAAGTAGGCTCAGCCTTGGGTCTCCAGTTTAACATCCTGATTCCCTTTGCTCAGATTTATGTAACTTTCAGGACAGTACTAGGTAGCTGTTTTTTCTTTTGGGTATGCAAGCACCAAGGGAGTAGTAACTAACCAATGATGAATTCAGGCCAGTTCGGGATTTGAGGCTCTGTAGCAGGGCCTCCTCTAATCCTCAGCACACTGAGCCAGGATTGGCTAGCTCAGCTCTGTTTTCTCCTGGGAATCTTGCTGGAGCTGAATATCCAGCCATGCTGGAAGGGAGATGCTGGCCCTTGCCCTGGCTCTCCCTTCCCCCTTCTTCTGTCCCACTGCGGGACAGGCCGGCAGCTACTTGGAATAACCAATTATTGGCCAAGAGGTACAGAAACTTCTATGGTCTGGGAGATGCTAATACATGGGGCATGTGAAGAGACCTCTGCAAACATCTCTCTACAGCCTCCTCTCCCTTCCCTTCTTCCCTCTCTTCCCCTCTCCCCTCCTCCCCTTTCCTCTCCTCTACTTTCTTAACCATTTCAACACAAAGGGGTAACTCAAGGTGAAACTACCTTTAAAAATCAGTTTTTCTTTAAAACCAGGACTACCTATGCCATCTTTAGCAACTAGAGATAAAAGAGAAAAGCTAAACTAAAATAAATAAATGCATAAATAAAGTATTAGGCCCCCCAAGATAGATGGCAGGCAGTAAGTCAAACATAAAATGACCCTTTGGAAGAGCAATGGTAAAAGTCCTTGCCTTTTGGTACAAGAAAATGCAAATAAAGAACAAAGACAAAATTCATTCCCAGAACGGACAAACCTGGCCTCAGGAAAGGCGGCATCCTGGCACGGACAAAGGCCAGCCACAGCCCACTAGTAGAGGAAACTAGTCAAGAATGGTGAGTCAGACACTGTGGGCACGAGCCCATCCTAGGAAAGGAAACTGGCTCTTTGTTAAGCAGGGATTTTAGTTCCTATCTGGCTAAGTGCTATTCCTCCGTGGGTGCTCCAGGGGCCCAAAAAATAGAAGCAGGAAGCATCAGTAAATTTTGCACACTTGTTCTTTAAAGATTGAGCATAACTTCCAAACTTAGATTTCATGTTGGCCTGCAGGGTGATCACATCCTCAGGACGCTCACAGGCATTCATTCTACCTGAGCTGCACTGCCCTAAAGGATAACTGCCAGCCATAGGTAGCTATTTAACTTTATTGTTAATACTAAATAAAACTGAAGACATCTCTTTCATTAATTAGCTGCAATTCAAGTGCCCAGCAGCCACGTGTGACTAGCAGCTGCCATACTAGACGGCATGGTATGGAACGTTTCCAGCAGTCAAAGAGTCTAGCTGACAGAATCGCTTCAGATCTTCATATCATCCACTCTTCAATCTCAGGTTCCTGTGTCACCCCAAACAGTTTTCAGGTTCCTTATTGTCTCCAAGAGGCCACCTGGCAATTAGGAATCTAAAACAGAACATGAAGTCACTTTAACTCCTTCCTGTAGCCTACGAGTATCACTGTAAAATCACCTTGCATTTTAATTATGTGCTTTGTTACCTACTCATCCCCTGGAATATAATCTCCACAAGAGCAGAGATCCTGCCCATCTTTTCTACTGCTGTATGCCCAATGCCCAGTACAGTACCTGGCACGTGGATTCTACCACATGCACATGCAAAGTCAACAGGATAGAATGAGCCAATATTGTTGAATGAACGACTCACAGTAGGGTCTACCTCATTCTTCTACCAAGATTGGGGATCACCAACCACCCCAAACAGCTACAGTTTATTTTCCCATGGACCAACAAAACATCTAAGCATCGGGCCCACCAGAAGCATCTGAAGGAACTGAGCATTATGGGAGTGCTGAGGTCACAACTCCATCAAGTTCTTCTCTGAAAGCTCCCACGGCCTTTCACTCCCTCCACCTGCCCATCAGAAGCACTGTGCCCAGCACTGTCTGCTGCCTTCTTTCTTTGCAAAGGGTCAACATATATTCTCTGACACAGTAGTAGACATTTTTGTACATCTCATCAGTTTTCCTCCACATGTGTGTACAAAAACAAGCTACTGGATAGCCTGGATCCTAAGCTTACCATGGTGGTATTTTAATATTTCAAACAAGGAGGTCTTTGTGCTGGCCTTCTGGAATTGAAGGAGAAGGAAGAAGAGAAGAAACGTGGCTACAACTTTGCTGTACTACTTACTTCAAAGAAAATCTGGATGGCAAGAGTATGACACTCAATAAATCACAGCCCTCATGACCAAACGGCAGATTCTAAAGGTACAAAAATTCAAAAACATATCTTGTGTCATGTGTTACTGATCTTTCACTACAAGCTGAGTACAAAAGTCACCTTGCATGGAACTGAAATATTCAGCCATATATCAGAGAAAAGGGGAATGGAAAAATATAGCATGTGCTTAGGAGGACGGTAAGTAGGCAGGATCCATGCTATGAACCAAACTAGGAAAGGAATCCTCATAACTCACGAAGCAGGAGGATTGGAGGGAGGCTAACAGCCGTATAACTTGCCAAGAAAGAGAGGCAGCTTAAAGAAGCTTTGGCAGTGTACCCTTTTACGCTTACTGAGGAAACAAATTAGATTCTAAGCTTTCTTCCCACTTAAGGAGTACAGGGTAATTATTTGCTGAGGTTTTAACCGATGTCTCACTGGCATCAGTTGATAAATGTGCTGACCTCGCCTACGTAGGAGCCCCGCAGAGCAATGAGTTGAAGAGAACTGGCAAGGAGATACATCTTTCCTTCCAATGTTTTATTAACTTCAATTCCAATATTCATTCTGAAACAATTTCCAATAAATTGGGTCTGCTCTGATGCATAGCTCACAAATTACTCACCAGATTTCACAAGATCTGTGACAGGCAATAAGACTGGTGCCCACCATCAGGCTCTCTCCATTTTGTTTTTTACTGAGTCTTAAACACAGAAGTCACAGCCACCTTCTTTACTTCATCCACATCTGGATGGGATGGCCAGACTCACTGCAGAAGCCCAGACATGGGAAAGATGTGCATTGAGGTATGAGGAGGGAAGAAGCACCAGCCATCAGGTCAGCAACATCAAAGTCAAGAGCAATGAGACGACAAACATCACAGCAAGGTCGCTGTCAGAGCCACCCACAGTGGGTGCTATAAATTTCAATTTCTCTCTTCTGTGTCTGCACTTGAGTTCCCTGCACACGACAGGACCGCAAACTTTCAGAGGGGAAGGACACTACAGTACCCAGTGTTTCCCAGCCAGAAATCGATTATATGTTTTCTGAGTCAGAAAATAATTTATAGGCATTCCCTTATGTAGAAGATAATTTCAGAGGCTTCCATCCAAATTTGGAACACAAGGACCAAGTGACTAGCAATGGACTCTTGACATTTGGAGTTTAAAGTTTTAAAATCTTGATCCAACACCAACTGGTCAAAACGTGACATTGTGGGTAGGCCAAGGACTAGACTCACAAACCTGAGTGGCCCAGACTTATCCACTGACATATCCTAAGCCAAGGCCGGTCAGGAATCTGCCTTCATTGTCACAGACACACGTTGGAGCGTTAAGGACCAGGGCATGGAAGAAGAAGCTGCTGACTAACATTGTCTCTCCAGCTTGCACCAAAGCCAGCTGCCCTCACAGGCACCCTTGAAGAGGCTGGACTTTGGCCATTATAAGGCCATTCAGGACAAGGCTGGGCAGCTGGGACCAGCTAGGAGTAGTTTTTCTCTGGTTTTTTTTTTGTTTTGTTTTGTTTTTTGTTTTTTGTTTTTTTTGCTTTGCTTTTGGCAAAGATGAAACTTATTAGCTAGCCAACCTATTAAAGTTACTCTTTGAAGAAAAAGCAAATGGTTGAGCAAAATGAACTTTTCAATTCTACAATGTCAATAGGCAACCAGCTAAAGTGTCACACATTTTCCCCTGAAAATCTGTATCAGATCAGTCTGCTGTGTGGTGACTTCTCTCTTAAAGCAAATAAAAACTTGTAGTTCTATATTTCCTTGATCTTTTGAATGTCCTAAGGACAAATACAGTTGTTAAGCACATATGCAGAGTTTTATAAGTTGTAATAGCCTTTCCCATTAGGTAAGTTAGGCACTTGAGTCACCCCCTGGCAGAAAATAAGTCAGGATAAGTGATCTTAAAAACACTGAAGAGTTGAAAAGATAACAGGCTCTGGCATGACAACTTGGGGGTAGAGTGTGAGTTCGAAGAGGTAACCGCTTACCTGAGTGCCAAAGCTGTTGAGGCTGTATGAGCTGTTGAGGATGACAGAAGTCCAGGCCCAATGCACACTAAATGTGAAGAATTTCACAGGGCCCTTTACCTGCATCCAGGTGGGCCCAAAGGGCTATACCCTCAGGATTAAAATGAACAAGGACTGATCAGTCTTTCTGTCTCTCCCCAACCTTGGGGCACAGTGAGAAACCTAACCAGGAAGGGGAGAGGTAGGAGGGGAAAGAAGTGGGGGAAAGTAATATGCTGAAGATGCGGCCCTAGGCTCATCCTTCATTCAGATCTGCACAGGTAGGCTGTGAATTTGGTTTATAGTGACTCCAAAAAAGCAGACAGGAAAATGCACTTTAAGCCTCAGGGAAATAGATAATCAGGAGTGTATGAAAATAAGAAAACAGGGGTGAGAACCAGTGCCAACCACAGAGGACAGACACAGACCTGAACAGACTATTGGTAGAGGGTCATGCCGCAACCACGTGGCATAGTGAACAACATGCTCACAAATGTCCACGGAAAACAAAAAACTGTAAAAGTTGATTCAGGAGATTTGGAGACAGGCCTTCTAGAAAAGGAAAGCTTTAGTTACAAATAAAGAATCTTAACTGAAAAGTTTGGCAAGGTTAAAAACAAGAGAAGAGTTAGGAAGTGAAGGAAATTGTCCAGAATTAGAGAACCGTATATTCGAAAAGCAAAAATAGGAAAATTACAGAAGAGTTTATTTAGAATACACACGTTTCAGTTAGAAGGTCCGATACACATTTCATTGGGGTTCCAGGAAGGAAAAATGAGGATGGGACTGAGGGAACACTGAGGAGAGAGAACTCTCAGGGATTTTCCAGAACCAGCGAAAGATACCATGAGGGCAAAATACCAGAGAATTGCAAGCTGCGTAAACATACAGGAATTCATAACTACATATGTATCACTGATCATATGATCAAACTAGGAGAAAGGCTTAGGGAAAACGTATGTGTCTTAGATGGAATGACTGGAAATGATATATATCTTAAATGAAAAAATGATGTTTCAACATTAGAAACAGAAGCCAAAAGGTAGCTGAATACCTTTAGCATGCTGAAAGGAAATAATAACAAAGCTAAACACTGATGTAGGAAGAGGAATGAGGGCTCCTAATGATAACAGGTCATAGTTCCTGCAACCTGCGAATGTTGCCTTATATGGAAAAAGATTTCACAGGCGCAATTAAGTCAAGGATCTTAAAATGAGGAGAGAGCCAGGAGTCGGGGCTATAGTTCTAAGTACTAGAAAACACAAGGATTCTCCTCTGGAGAGTGCCGAAGGAGCAAACCTCTGTCAACATCTTGGTTTTAGCTCAGTGAAACCGATTTCGGGATTCTGTCCTCTAGAACTATAAGAATAAATCTGTGTTGTTTTAAATTGCCAAATTCATGTTAATTTGTTACATCAACTATTCAGAAACTAAAACCTCCACCAAAAACAATCTTCTACAACAAAGGTCAAGTTTGGGAGTTTTCAGGCATACAAAATCAGAAAGCGTTCATCGCCAACAAAGGGGTTCTACATAAAAAAGAAATGAACGGCAAAAAAATGACAACTACATGAACAAACTGACATAAGCAGAGACTGTGTACAACAGTACAAAGCACTTCAGCCTAGATGCCAGTGACAGATGAATGGATAAAGAGAATGTGGAATACATACACAAGGGAGTATTACCTAGCCAGAAGAACAAAATTCTGTCATTTGCAGGAAAATGGATGGATTTAGAGATTATCGTGTTGAGCCAGACTCAAAAAGACAAGCGATTAGAAAAAAAAAGAGAGAAAGGAACAATTATTAGATAAGAAGAAGGGAATAACAGGATAACTGGGAGAGAGATGGGGTGTAAGGGCAGGTAATGAAGGGATGGTTATGAGCAAAATATATTACACACATTTAATCTTCTTGAAAAATGCAAAGGGCTGAGGGCACAGCCCAGCAGTCTGACCCTGGGTTGGATTCCCCCATATCACATGAGTCAACAGTGCTGGTACATGCCCAGTAATCCCAGCATGTGGGAGACTGAGGCAGGATTGCAATGAGTTCTAGGCCAGCCTGGACTACAGAGCAAGAAAGACCCTGTTTAAAAAAAAAAAAAAAAAGAAGAACAGAAAAGAAGTGAAGCCTGGGGGAGAGCAAGTAGATAATAGAAGGAGAGTAAAAATGATCAAAGTATAAAACGTGGAAGTTCAAATCTGACAAAATAAAGCATTTTAGCCTAACCAAGATTACTAATAAAATGCAAAAAAATTGAGAAACAAAACCAAAACCAAGCAAAAACAAAACAAAAACAAGCAAAAAAGCTGTTAGGATAGGAAAGCTTTTAGGAAAAAATATAGAATTAGAACACAACAAGAAAAAAATAAGCTAGGAAAGATTAAAATTTTTAGAATGTTGTATTACAATGCAGAAAATACAAGCTTTTCTAAGCTTTAGGCTCTGGCGTGTATGTATAATTTCTGGAGCAGAAGTGTACGACTTTCCAATGAGAAGAAGGCAAGACGAGTAAACCACAACAGAGAAAGTCGAGGATGTTACTGCAAAGCTGTATGTAGGGCAGGAAGCTGGGGTGGGGAGCTCTCTGGAGCTTCTGGGTATCATGGGCTTCCATCCATGGACTTTGTAATGGTTACTACACGTTCATTTATTTATTAAATCCTGCTTAGCTGCTATATTTTTATGTGCATACATTGCAATGAAAAAAAGACGGAAAAATGCCAAGTACACACTTATCCTTTCCTGCTATACTCTAAGCCCAGACTCTTCTGCCTTAGTCTATGTTCAGCAGACCAAAAATTCATATAAATGTCCATACAAAAGCCCGCACATGGATGTGTACTGCAGCTTTATCATTATTGCCAAAACTTGGAAGCAATTCAGATGTCTTTCAGTAGGTGAATGGACAAACTATGGCACTTCCAGACAATGGAATCATTTGGTGCTAATGAGGAAGTGACAATGAAGCCATGAAATGAAATGGGAGAACTTTAAATGCATAAAAGTAAGGGAAAGAAGCCAATATGAAAAGGGTACATCCTGTACGGCTGCATTTATGGGGCATTCTGGAAAAGGCAGAAAATAGAGACAGCAGGATAACCAGCAGTTGTGGGCAGGACTGGGAGGGAAGGAGAGAGGAACAGACAGAGCAGAAAGCAGGGAAAATGGAACCGCAGACACGACATGAGACATCTATCCAAACCCACAGAAGCACAATGCCAAGAGTGAGCCCTAATGGGCAGCAGAGATATGTCCATGTAGTTTCGCCAATTTTAAAAAATGTCCCACTCTGGCAGGGGATGCTGACACTGGGGGAGGCCACACAATTGTGAGCACAGGGGTTCCCTCTCTGCCTTCTTCTCAGTTTTACTGTCAACCTAAAATTGCTCTAAAAAAATAGCTTCAAGAACAAAAAGTTTTCTGTGGAGAATAGTTGTTCTAATATTCTTTCCCAATTTCCTCTTCAAAATCCAACATCAACAGTTTCCTATTTGCATTTTGCAGTTTCAGGGATTTCATCCAGTTGACTCTGTTTCAATTTTTTTTTTTTTAAAAAAAAATCTATAGGTAGATTTTCTAGACTATTCATGCAGCCTCTATCTACAGACAAGTAAATTATGATTATTCCCACTTTATGGAAGACGCAGTTGAAGTCTAAGAAAATGACTGATCTAAGGTCATAATGACTTTGAGAATAACTTTCATGTCTCTTCTGTAAATTTGACATTTTTCTCCACTGCCACACCTTTCATATGTCACAAACACCTGAAGATTTGTCAAGGTTGATCTCTTGCACTGAGATAGCCCCAGAACTGAAACTGCATTCTCTTGACTCTGACCAGTCTGCATATTTAAGAAAGACATCCCGTGGCCACACGTGTGAGGACCCACCTGTACTTAGCAGTCCTTTTGCAAGGCTCTTTCTTAATACTGATGCAACATACAGTTCAAATGACATAATAGTGAGAATTTAAAAAACAGGACCTAAAGTCAAGCCCGGACTTGAGAGTGACTTCCCAAGAAGGCACATGGCCAAAACAATGCTGCTAAACAGCATAAAAAGTCATTCATGATATGAAGGGGACTGCACCATACCAGAGAGGAACAACTATTGCCCCGGACCAAGAAAGGGGCACACAGCTTTGCCTGGCAGAGGTGGGGGCACAGTGGCGAAGAGAAGCACAAACAGTATCAGTGGCTTAAGACTAATTTTGCATAGAGGTTTGAATAAACTAATTTTATCCTAATACAAATAAATATAAACAACAACTTCATTTGTTGCTAATTTTTACAATTCTCACACAGCACCAGATTTTCCACACTGGTCACTGTGAACTTAGGAACTTCACATTTGGTTCTGGCAGATACCTCCCTTTCCTAAATTCCCCCTTAATCTTAACTTTTGCTGGGCAAACTCTATCACTTCCAGGGCCTCTCTTAAGTGAGGTCGTTCCTTCAACTATGCCACAAGCTAGTTACGAAGTCGAGTGACAGCCTCCACTTGAGGAACCATAGTTTTCAAATAGCATAGCTACTTTCACTAAAGCTTTCCACATTATAGTAGCAGTGTGTTCATTTAAGGCAATGCTAGAACATCTCCTATGTGGCAATAGAGTATAACTCCTAAAGCGCTCTTAGTGCCTCAAACCATCTTCAAGGGAAGAACTCAGAAGATGCATAAAGGAGATGGGTACATGCAGGAAGAGGAACTGGGCATGGTAGAGCACTTCTGTGATCCCTGTTACCCTGGAGGCCGAGATGGGAAGATGGCAAGTTCGGGGCCTGCCTAGGCAACATGGGAAGACCCTGTTGTGAAGAAGAAGAAGAAGAGGAAGAAGAAGAAGAAGAAGAAGAAGAAGAAGAAGAAGAAGAAGAAGAAGAAGAATTATTTTCTCTTCTCCCAAGAAGCTGAGAAGACAGAGGAAAAGATCAGAGTAAGACCATGACAGAAAAAAACCAAATTCTATTAGTATGGGCAATGTAGTAACGTCTACATCAACGTTCCAACTCCAATCCTGCTACAACTACTTCTCATGCTGGGTTCCGAACTGAGTTGCTTCGAATTCATTTCTGTGGCTGCAGGGCCATCAGAGAATGCCCTACCTTGCAACTTGATTCTCTTACCATCCAGCAAACTGACTGTCTTTGCAGAGGCATCCTATACAGAATCTGTCCACACACTCAAATCATTAAAGACTGGCTGCAATCTGAGACATTGGTTACAATCCTTAGTCAGACTGACAACAAATATATTTACAAATACTCAGCACAAGTGTTAAATATCCCTCCTTTGTCTTTATAGCCCCATCTCTGTAGGCAAGAAAAAATACCCACTCCATCCCCCCACCACACACACATACACACAGCACTCTGCTGTTATTGGGTCCGCTTCATTTCACAGATGAGAACACCAAGGCAGGGCTGTGTGTTTGGGAGACCATTACACCCTCCCTCCTCCTCATCCCACCACACTCCAGTGTGTTTCTTGGCTCTCTGTCAGGCCTCATGACTCCACAGCAATAACAGAGACCAATTAAGCTGGTACGTCAATGTCAGCAACCACAAACTCAGGTAATTAAGCACCTCTCCTACATGGCTATGAGCACCTTATCAGTGCATGGCGCTCGGATCCACCTGTCCAGGAAACCAGCCAGGTCACTCTTGCTTAAGGAAAGTCAGGCAAGGCCAGTGAATTAAAAGTCAGGTAAGACTTTAAGGCCATGACAATCATTCTCCTGCTCTTAAGGCAAACTTTATGCTGCAAAGGAGCCCTTCCCCTGGGCTCTTCCTTCTCTGTTCCTCTGGCAGCTGCAACTCTCCAACAGAGAAAAGAGAAACACGTGAGAGCCGGCAAGGGCGAAGGACTCGGTCAGTCCACTTCCCATGTTTGCAGTTACAGAGTGAGAATTCCCACGGATACAGCTTCTGGACGGCTGTGCAGAGACCGAAGGCATGCCTGGAGGCCTGGATCTCCCCTTATGCAACTATAGTTTCCCTGTTGCCTGCTGAGTTTGGTGTTTGTGCTGTCTTTCCTTGAAACAAACAAACAAAAAAAGTATTTATTGTGGTTCTGGGAACTAGATTCTGTGCCTCGTGTATGCTAGGTAAGCATCACTGAGCTACGTTCCAGATCTTTTATTTATTTATTTATTTTTAAAATTCTGAGTCGAGGTCTTTCTAGGTTGTTCAGGCTGACCTTAAACTTGAGCTCCTCCTCTCAGCCTACTGAGTAGCTGGGGTTACAGATGTAAGCCACTATAGCTGGCTTATTATTCTCTCTCTCTCTCTCTCTCTCTCTCTCTCTCTCTCTCTCTCTCTGGCTCATTTTTTTAAACAAAAAAATGCCTAGGTTTGAGAATGTAGATCAGTGGTAAAGCACTTGCCTAGCATGAGCAAGGCCCTGGGTTCAATCCCCAGTACTTCAATTAACAAAATTTATGTGTTCACACTGCCCCAAATTAACCAACACTGTGCCAATTTTCATGTGGCTAAGCTGATGTTCCTACTTTACCTTTCCTCCTCCCCCTCTTCCAAAGGCAGGATCGACATACGTATTTCTGGATCATAAACTTATACTACACATCCATAAATAATACTTTAACTTGGTCAAATTTATTAATCTTTTTACTTCTCAGTTGATGTTTTCAGATCTTTTCTAATAATTTTTTTAAATTAATAGACATATTCATATGCATGTAATGTACAATGATCAAATCAGGGTCATCTTGTCTACCAGGTCATACACTGATCATTTCTTTGTGTTGGAAATATTCAAAATCCTCTCTCGTACTTAGCTTTCCTTTTTTTTTTTTTTTTTTTTTTTTTTTTTTTTTTTTTTTTTTTTTTTTTTCTTTTTTGGGATTGAGACCAAGGCTTTCAAACTAAGCTACACCCCCAGCCTACTTTTTAGGGTTTTTTAAAAAATTTGTTTTGAAACAGAGTCCCACCAAGTCACTAAATTGCCCTGGCTGGTCTTGAGCTGGCAATCCTCCTGCCTTAGTCCCCCAGGATGTGGGTTGTATGGGCCTGCGCCACACGGCCTGGCTTCCTAGTTATTCTTGTTAATCACAGTTTCCCTCCCGAGCTAAAATACTAGAACTTAATCCTCCTATCAAACTATATTGTTGTAGCATTAACCAACCCTTCTCTATCCTCTCCTCTTATCCTGCCTTTCTTACCTTCTGGTAACAGTCACTTCAGCCTCAACTTCTATAAAATTAACTTCTTTCACTTTCACATATGGAGAAGAGCATGCATGTGGTGCTTGTCTTTCTGTGCCTGGCTAACCTCATTTAACATAATGTCCTCCAGGCTTACCCATGATGCTACAAGTGACAGAATTTTATTCTTTTTATGCTGAATAATACTCCATTGTGTTTACAGACCACACTTTCTTTTTCGATTCATAAGAAACTCTTCCTCACCCCTGAAGTCATAAAGATATTCTAGTGGAATTATCTTCTAACAATAATAAAGTTTTGACTGTCACATTTTCATTTAGCTGAGGTTCATCTTTGTGTATGCTGTAAGACATAAATCTAATATTTTCCTATTGAAAATCAGTTGTTTTAAAATGAACCAATGAAGATCTCAGCCTTTCCCACTGGTTTATAATGCATGGCTACCCCATGCTAAATTCACAGTGATTCTTAGATCGATGGGATGGTATCGTGTGTGATGGTTATAGTTAAGCCTGCCACCTTGATTGTCTTGGGAGCTGAAAACGGGGGCTAGCAACACTTCTGGGTGTATCTGAGGGGTTGGTGGAGGCATTATTGGGAGCCTTTCAGGGTACTAGTAAAGCACACTTCTGAAGGTGCCTGGGTAGGTCATGAAAGCACGATATTGGGGTTATCTGGCCCCTTAGCCCTTCCTCTCTAGAACTGCTCCTCTATTCTGATTCCCAGTCACTGTGAACTAAACATCTTTACTCTGACATATCTTTCTGCCGTGATGTTTCTGCCCTGGAGTTAGACCATAGACTGAATACACTAAAACCATGCATCCCGTTCAACCTCTCATCCTTCAAGTTGTGGATGTCAGGTCACTTATCCCAGCAACAAGAAAGCCTACTAATATACCAATAATGAAAAAGTTTTGGAACCAGACAGAAGTGATGGCTGCCCCACATGAATATACAAAGGATGATCAAAATATATGGTGAATGCTTAAATTAAAAAATATTATCATAGCTGAAGGCATATTGTCATAGTTCCCCTAAAATACTACTTCTCACTTCAAATACACTTATTCCATCATTCTTGGACACTTTCTGAAGCAGTTCCAGAAGTCATCTTCTGTGAGCATCTTTACTAGAAGTAATCAAAAATACAGTGAAAGCTGCTGCTGAGTATCATGGAACAAAAAGGCAGAGTAGTAAAATCATTATGTTGTGTTTTCATCCACCTTAACCACCAGACCTGGCACTGTGAAACTTCTAGCTCTTCTGCAAAGTCAAAACGACTGTGAAAGGTAAACATCTTAGTCAATTCAGGACATCAAGGCAGGGAGGACAGTGTAACCACAGACACTCACGAAAAAGGACTTCATGAACTGCCTCAGAAAGTGGCAAGAATGATGAAATAAGAGAGTGGAAAGTGAGGTGAGAGGATTTTTGAGAGAGGTTAGTGGCAATGTATTTCTTACTGTAATAAATTTTAAATTTGTATTTATTTAATTTCTCACTTATATTTTTGAGACAGCATCTCACTCTGTAGTCTAGGCTGATCCTGAACTTACTATGTAGGCTAGGCTGACCTAGAACTGATGGCACTCCTCCTGCCTCAGCTTCCCAAGTGCTGAGATTACAGGCATGCGACTCCACACCCAGCTACTACACGGTGCTCCGGGATTGAACCTGAAGCCTCATACTTCCTGGAAAAGCACTCTAATCATTGAGCTACACCCCCAGTCCCTACTGTAATAAGTCTTTTAAAGTTTAAGCATTCATTGTAATTTCCCATTATACCTTGTGCTTAGTAGCATGGGATTACATGCTGTTAGATGGTTAAAATGATCAACTTTATGTTATGGGCATTCTGTCACCTCCACCAAAAAAAGAAAAACCTAGCCAAAGAGCTGAAGAGAAGATTTAAAGAACGAGTCCAGGAGCACATGTTTAGTAAGTGCGATTCCAAAGCTCAGTTTTTCAGTTCAACTTTAGTCGACGGAGAGATGTACACCATCTTTACCTCCAGCCAAGTCCAGTATGTTCTTCCCGACACATCTTCTGAATGACTGAGGCCTCTGTGGCCCTCACCACTCTAGCACCCCTGGTGTATGCCCTGGCACAAAGCACAGCTGCTCTGCATCACTTTCTGGCTGCCTGATGCCTGTGGTTTTAGCTCCCAGCCAGCTTTCCGGTGAGGTCTTGAGGGGAGGGGCAGGGACTTACTGACCTGTCCAGTGCATGGAGCCAGAAAGGTATATACTCCAAATGCTGCTTACACTTTGCACTGCTTCAACTTTCATTTTAGCTAAAAAGTTCTCACATTCTTCGGGCCAACAAAACAGAATAGTCTCCTTTCGCCAGTAATTCAATCCCAGGAAATGCCTTTTTACCACAGTGACTAAACCCATGGCTACCCATTGTTTTCTCACTGGTGGAAAAAAAAAAAAAAAAAAAAAAAAGGTTAACAGCACTTTCACTTTCTCCATGTTTCACAAGAGAATTGATCGTTTCTCTACTTCAAACACTTCCTGAACATTAAAAAGTGTTATCAGTTCCATTTTAATATAGCAAGTCAGTAAACGAAAGCATATGAAATTACAGCTTTAAATCTGCAACATTTAAAACCAATTTTACTTCACTTAAAAATGCTGTTTCTCCTTTTACTCTGCCTAAAAATAGGAGAAGAAACCTTGTATGCTGGCACATACCTGTAATCCCAGTACACAAGGAGGCTGAGGCCGGCATATCACAAGTTCATGCCCAACCTGGGCAATTTTGACTCTCTCAAAAGTGTTAAAAAAAAAAAAAAGATCTGGGGATGTAACTCAGTGGAAAAGAGACAGATTCCATTCCATGATTCCATCTCCAGCACTGAAAACAAAACCTCGCCACACACACACATGCACACACACATGCATGTATGCTCACGTGCACACACCACACACTTGCACTCACAGAATGCATAAGGGAACTATACGTTCTAACTACAGAACCATCACTTGGTCATGGCCTCAGGCCAGTCCCTTCACCCTTGGGAAAAGCCTTCCTATCCACAGACAGGAATACATGTGCCCTCCTGGGGGCTTTCTGTCGGGGGCAGAGCCTGGCTGACAGAGGGTGCTTGGGCAGGGCTCTCTCAGTCCAGGGAGAAGGAAAGGCAGCACCCGCTCGCTCTGGGCACCAGGCCTCTGCCACATGGCTCACCACCCGGCCTGGCAGGTAGGTGCTCTGGGTCTGAAGGATTCCGCACAAGCTCCAGACCATCTGAAAGGGGATGAGAAGCTGGTGCTACTCTGCCAGAACAACCGGTAAAAGGCTTTTAAAAATCCATGCCAGGTTGGGCTTGGAGGACCAGCACAGCAGTGAGAACATTTGCCTAGCTCAAGGGCCTGAGTTCAGTTCCCCAGCACCACATAAACTGGGCATGGTGGTGGTGCATGCCTGTGATGCCAGCACTCAGGTCGCTGAGGGAGGACTGCTTTGAGTTCCAAGCCAGCCTAGACTACAGAATGAGTTTGGGGCCAGCCTGGACTGCAGAGCAAGAAAAAAAATCCATGTCCCAGCTGTTTTCTCCCAAACAGCAGCACAAATAGAAGAAACACACAACCAGAAAGGAGGTTATTTTTAGAGGTTTTGGAGGATTTTTTTCAACTTTCCATTCCAAAATAATTACAGAATCACAAGAAGTTGTAAAATAACAGAGTGTGTTTTGTCCTAACCATGCACCTTCCCCATGGACAGCACTGTATTATACACAGTGTTCATGTTCCTGCAATTCTGCTTTAGTTTCAGTTGCCTCTGGGGAAAGGTCCGAAAATATTAAATGGAAAATTCCAAAAGTAAGCAACGCATTGCTTTTGAACTGTGCTGCTCTGAGTGGTGTGAGGAAATCTTGTGCCATACTACTCCGTCCTGCCCAGAACGGGAGTCACCTCCGTCCAGCACATCTGCACTGTATACTCTACCTGCCCATTAGCGACCTGGGACCCATCTCAGTTAACAGACCAACTACTGTGGTATTGCAGGCCTGTGTTCAACTCTTATTTTAGTTAGTAAAAACCCCAAAACACAATGGTAATGATGCTGGTAATTTTATTACAGTGTATTATAAACTTCTTCTGTCTTGTTATTAGTTATTGTTTATCTCTCCCTGCATCTAATTTATAAATTAAATTTTATCTGAGGTTTGTATGTGTAGGGAAAAGACAAGAGTTGTAGGCTTCCACGGTTGCAAGCATCCCCTAGGGGCCTGGAACATATCCCTGTCCCTTAATGGATAATCAACATTAGGTGATCAAAACCAGGAAACTGTCATTAACACAGTACAATGAACTGAAGTACAGACTTCATCAGTTAGGACACGAACTGTTGCTTACAAGTTTAAAAAAAAAAAACTATGCTGGTGCAGAAGGTAAAGAAAAGAGTAGTACAGAATTATTTACATCCCTGTAATGAGATCAATACAGTGTAATTACACAAGGCAGTTCACAGGTGAGCCCATATCTCTTCTCTTTGAGACTGTTTCCACTGTGGCAAGGTAATACACGCAGCTAAACCCCAAGTTTCCCATGGTGTTAAGGGCATCTGCAGACGGAATTTGGTACCAGCCTTGAACTGCTCCCGGTTGACTGAGCAATGCTACCATCTGGTGGCCAGACCAAGAACTAAGGAAAACAGGGACAACGGGAAGCGCGGGGGGGGGGGGGGGGGGGGGGGGGGGGGGGGGGGGGGGGTTGTGGACCTTGAGTAACTGGTCGAGTCACCTTTTAGATCTGCTCCAGGAGGCTGCATATGAACACAGCCGGCTGAATCCTGTAATACAGAGTGTTCTGTGATGAGAGTGGCCACTCCCCAGTAGATCAAACATAGCTGTAAATTCTCTACAGTCCTTCCCATGAAGAAGACGTCTACCTCCCCATCCCTGAATCTGGGCTCAGCTTCTGGCTGGCTGTGAAACATAAAGGTGAGGAAGTGATGCCCCGCAACTTACAACCTTTCTCCTCGGGGACTGCTGAGACTCCAAGGCCAGCCTGGGCTCCACAGTGAGTTCAGGACCAGCCTGGGCCACAGAGTGGGACCCTGTCTCAAAACAAAACAAAACAAAACAAAAAACAAAACAAAACAAAACAAAACAAAACTTCCTTCTTGGGAGGCCTGTAGCTTCTGCTCTCTGACTTCTGACACCACTGACATCACCAGCTTTTGAATAGGCCCTGCTGACAGCTTTGAGGATAACACTCAGGTGAACAAGGAAAGGAGGGAGGGAGGGAAAGGGAGAGAGGGGGAAGGCAGCTGGCTCTCTAACCCACTCCTTCTGTAGCCACAGATGTGTGGACAAGGTCAGCAGACTCTGGGGAACTGCCCCCACATGAGGCAATGAATAGGCCCAGGCAAGATTTGCTGAAGCCAGCTCCAACTGTAACCCACAAAATCATTAAGAAATAAAAACTTTTTTTGAGCTGTTGAGTTGTGGCATGGCTTATAATGTATTCAGAAACACACTCAAATTTATATTTTTAAAAACCTGTACTCTGGACTAGAAGCTTAAGGTTTATTATCACTATTTTAAATTGGGAGGAAGGTCTGTTTGGCGAATCTTTTTTCTTTTCTTTCTTTCTTTCAGTCCTGGGAATTGAAGCCAGGGCCCTGACACTGAGCTACGCCCCCAGCCATTTTAAAAGATAAATATTTTGAGACAGGGCCTCTCTAAGTTGCAAAGTTGGTCAGAATAGGTTTGAACTTGTGATGTTCCTGCCTCAGCCTGCCAGGCTGCTGAGGTAACAGGTGTGCGTCACCACACCCAGCTGATGAATCTTGACTCTCACACCAGTGTTGAAAATTGCATGCCCTGATTTCCCTACGCATTTTAAGCCATCACCATGTCATCGTTCATTCATTCATTCAAACAGTGAGCTTAGGTGCTAAGGTCTTGTCAGAGAATTAGATGCGACTGCCCTTGAGAACTGGTCATGGCTACTGGAGAAGTCACAAGTATGAAAGCATCATAATAACAAAGTGGTAAATGTCAGGTTAAAACAGAAGTGACAGCACCGGGGGAAAAGAGATAAGGAGCTATCGTAGACAGAATGCAATGAAGGGGAAGAGAAACTAGCCTAGATCCCTTGGACGAGAGGGAATTTAAACAAAGAACTCTCTCTCTCTTTTTTTTTTTACACAGGTAAGAAGGCAAACAAACAATGGTGGGGACAAGGACAGGAGTGGAGCCCTGGAAGATGCTCTGCCATTACCAAAGACCCAGCCACAGGGAAGCAGAGTGTGGCAGGGAGGGGGCGATGTCCAGGCATCTCGCTTTCTTCCCTCAGTCTCTCACCAGTGTCTAACACTGGTTAAACCCAGCAGGAACCTGGGAACTTCAGCCTGCAGGGAAAGGCCTTATGGCCAAGCCACGGGTAGGCCAAGCCTTGGTGGGATGAATGGAATATTATATGCCAACCTTGCATTTCTTTGCCTCAGTTTCTCCTTTCCCATCCTCATCCCTAACCCCATGCCCATGCCCAGAGGAGGATGATCCTTCGTTCTGGTACAATTCCAGCTCTCCATACGTGATGTTAAAAGGCCAATTCAGCATCAATGACATGAGGGGCCCTTCTCAAAGGAGAATCTCAACAAGCATTTGAACAAGGAACATGAAACAATATGGGGTAAAGGCCAGAGCATCTGGTCGTGAGTCAAGATCTCATCCAGAGGTAAAACTATAGGTACCCCTAGGCTCTCCCTTGAATAGGGCACCAGACTAGAGGTCTGTTATGTTTTGGATGTGTAGTGTTCCCCAAAAGCCTCATGTATTTTGAAGGTGACTGGATTGTGGGGGTGACTGCATTAGCGGAATAATCTATTGATTTCCTTGCTGTTAAGTGGTGGGCCCTGGATGGAAGGGGCAGATCTCTGGGTCATGGCCTGGAAGGATATATCCATTGCAAGCTCAGTCTATCACTTTCTTTGTTTCCTGTCTTTCCATGCTATGTACAGCTTCTGTTCAGCTAGGCCCTCAACCCTGCTCTTCTACCACTGCCAGCTGTCCTGTATCCATCACTCACAGATGGCTGACACTAACTCCACTGCCCACACCACACGCTCCCCAGACCCCGTATGGAAAAGGCCTGTGCAAGACTGTCAAGATTCCCGCCTGCTCAAGATATGTTCCTCTATCTGTCAAAGGAATCTGGGAATATCTCAGGTAAGGTAAGAGAAAGGTTTTCAAGAGAGAGAAAAGAAGAAGCTACAAAACAAACATTTAACCCTAAGAAAGTGAAAGTAAAGAAATCTGAGCAAAGAAAAAAATCTCTACCTGGAGAATAAGAACATGAACAAAAAGGAAAGAAAGAAAAGAATGAGAACAGGAAGGCTGACGGACTCACAATGACCAAAGAAAACACAGAAAGTTGATAGGACGGCTTCAGGAAGAATCCGAAACCGACACATAGGGTTTGCATCCCTACCCCGGATAACCTGTCTCCTTCCCGCAGATGTTGTATTAGGGGGTTTCTCCCTTCTTTGGAAAGCATCCTGATGCTGGCTCTTAACAGGAGCAGTACCTGACTTAGGCTAGTAGAAGTTGTGCTCACATATGCTCAGACCTCTCAGCTGCCACTAGATGGGGGTGTTTTGCTAAACTGGGTGGGAGTCACTTTTTGGTGTGTTTTGCAATCAGCGTTTGATCTTACAACAAAGACAAGAGAAACAACCAGGTAGAGAAGGCAGAGGCTTCCTATTCGTCACCCTCATCTCTCTGCAGCACGCTGAAGACAGAGATGGAGACCGTGCTCTCACTTGTCCTGGCCATTCGCCTTCTCTGGATCAAGCACTGGCCGCTGGATTTTACCACCAGACAAGCAAAGGGCTAATGTGAATTCACTGCCCTCCCCAGGAATATAACTAAGCCTCCAGACTGATGGGTCCCTTTCTTTTCTCTTCCTGATACAAGTGAACGTATTTTCAGATTTTTTTCTTCAATAGTTATATGTGCATCTCAATGTACTATAAATGAGATAAAGAATTTTGAAATTTCTATTTTAAGTCTAGAATATGGGTCATAAACTTCAGGAGGCCCTCGAATCATCTGGAAACTTGCTGAAATCCATGACTAACCATCCCTAGAGCTTCTGCACCGCAGGCTGAAGTATGGTCATAAGGTCTGAGAATCTATATTCCTGGCAAGCACCAGGTGATGCTGTGGATCTTGTAATTTGAAAGCCAGTGTTTTAAGGCAATACCTTTCCTCCAGGTTCTTTTGCTTTCTATTCCAAGTCTTTTCATCCTCTTCTCACATTGACAGTGGTAGCTGCTAGTGAAACCACATCTGCCAGCCCATTCCCTGAGGATTCTGAGATGTAAAATCCCACTTTATGGCCACTGGAACCATGAGAATCCTGCAAGCTTGCTGTATGCCACGCGCTGTGCTTTTCAGTAACTGCAGGCTCTATTCATTTAATCCTTCTTATAATGTCACTTGCATTTCCTCCTTCTAAAGAGGCATCTGGGGCTCAAAAGTAATTTGTTTCCAATATTATCCAGAAAGCCAGTTGAAGAATGGACAGTCAGGGATGCATAGCACCACCCAGGTACTATACATTTAATCACTCTGCTCTATCCCCTCCTAATGCAAAAGATGCCTGAAGTCCCCACTACCCATCACTGACAAATCTCTCAAGCAAATACAAGCTGATTTCTTTCCACAAATAACACATAATGAAAATAAATCAAGAACACAATGCAGGCATTGAGTCTGTGTGGAAACTCCAGGTCACAAGGCCATGAGAAGGTAGAAAGAGGCACAAGCTTTGTAGCAAAGCTGACCAGAATTTAAAACCCTTTGGAAAGCTATTCAATCTTCCTAAACTTTGGTGTGATAATCTATAAATATAGATTTATTTCCCTGACTGGAAGTCAGGAGAATTAGGGGTCTTTCACTGTAGTCCAGGCTGGTCCTGAGCTCAACATGTAGCCCAAGCTGGCCTCACAATTATGACTATACTGCTTCAGCCTCCAGAGTGCCGGGCTTACAGGCATGTGCCACAACATCTAGCTTAAGCTTTCAAAAATAATTTGAAAAATACACTTGTCTTAGCTCCCAGAACAGGGTGGTGATTAAACCATGAGATTCTCTGGCTGCTCTGAGAATGATGGCTTGTGTCACAGTAAGCGAGCATCGAGCAACTTCCACAGTGACCCCGGTGACAGTCATTCCCAGATCCAGCTCATCAGAAAGCAAGTCTCTCACAACGGAAGTCAGGGATGAGGAGCGAGGCTGAAGCAGATGGGAATGTACCCTCTGTGCTTCTCCCATCAGCCCTCAACTCAAGTTCTCTGTTCTGTGCAAATGTAGCTTTGGGGGAAGGAAGGTTTAAAAGAAGTAGCAGAGCTTCCCAGCTACTATCCAGGTGTCTTTGAAATAGAAAACATTAAGGAAAGCTATTAACACATAGTACTGGACCAGCAGGGGATGAACAGTGGCTGAACACTTCAGCAGTATACATGTCTCTCTCTCTCTCTCTCTGTCTCTCTCTCTCTCTCTCTCTCTCTCTCTCTCTCTCTCTCACACACACGTGTGTGTGTGCGTGTGTGTGTGTGTGTGTGTGTGTTATTTTCTTATTGCTGGGGCAGAATATCTTAACATACACAAATTAAGGGAGAAATGGTAGAAGCAAATGGTGGAGGCATAGCTGGAGTTAAAGCTGTTCAGAGCATTGCAACAGGAAGCGGGATGAATGAGCAGAAGGAGCTAGTGTACACACTTCCAGGTTCTGTCCTAGTGCTCCACCCCCTCGGGGTCAAGACCCAAGCATCACCTCCTAACCAGCCCGTGGAATCCATAGTAGTGCACAACATCCAAATACATGGGGCTTTGGGGGGAACTCCAGATCCAAAGCATCCAACATAACACATAACATATACACACTCACACACTTCATATATTTGTGTATGTATTCTATATAGAGAGGAAGGCATATATATATATATATATATATATATATATATATATATATATATATATCTTTGTAAAAGGAGTAGTATTAAGAGATAATATAACTTCTATACATGGAGGTTTATGAGTGAAGAAAAAATCTGAGTTTAGCTAAGCTTAAGCACACTAAAAGATCAGACCCCATCCTAAAGACCAAGGTCCAGGGGCCCATGCTGGTAAGATTCCTGAGGCTTTAGTAGCTCATGCACCAATGCCATCCAAGTTCTCTATTTCTTTTAAGTTTCCAGAAGATTTGCATATGGGAAACCCAGGAAGGCCTCCAGCCAGGGAGCTAAGGAAGAAATTGCCCAGGAAGTTACTGAAAGGTGGAGGTCTTCCCTACATGCAGCCCGTGAATGGGGAGTGGGTGGTTCAAGGGTCTTCTGGGATGAGAAAATACAGATGGGAAAGTTAGGCTGGAGCCAGCAGACTCCTCCACCCCCAACCCACTTCCTTCACCGACGGTGAAATACCAGAGCACAGAGGATTCTGGAGCTCCTCCCAGGTTCATTTAATCTACCAAAAAGACCTGGGCACTTGCTTGGTGGCAGAACTTGGTGAGTGGACTTCACAGGGGAGGGCTGAAGGTGAGTTGGTAGTGGAGTCATATGAAACATGAAGACAAGTGCCAAGAGGATAATGAGTTCCAGTAAAGGTGTGACATTTTTGGTGCCAGGCGACAATGTGGAAACAGCTATAGGACTATGTACCCACCTCTGAAGCTCAGGGAAGACAGAGAGCTACAGTTCTGTGTCCTTATTACCAGTACCACGTGTGTTCCCTTTGTTAACAGGTGCTTTCTTCTCTGTATCCACAACTAATCTATGTCGAACACTACATTTTTTTAGCCTATTCATAGGTGCTTCCAAGCTGAGGAAGGGTAGAAAACATCCCAGATGCGAAAAGGTATAGAAGTCAAGGTAATGAGTGCAGTGCCTACGGCTAGATGCAAGACAAGCTGGGGAAGGTACCAGGAACTGCTGGGAGAAGCTCAGCTGTCTTAAGTACTGTCTTGTTGCTGGGACAAAATACCCTACATCCGCAAATTAGGGGAGGAAAGATTTATTTTGGCTCACAGTCTCAGAAGGTCTCACACCACTGCCCATTCATGGATGGCCAGCAACCTTGGAAGCACACAGCAGAGGCTGGAGAGCTGCTCACCCCATTGCAGACAGAAGCCAAGTGAAAGTAGGAGCCAAGCAGATGTCTGGGGACTCAGGCAAGGCTAGAGCTCTCCCACAAAGGAACTGTGACAATGTTTCTTCTTCTTTTCTTTACGTAGATCCTGCTCCCCCTTTGGGTGGGACCATGCCCCAGTGAGTACCCCTCCCTCACTTTGTAGCCCCCAAGTTTAAAACAAACACCTGACAGTCCTTGTCTTCCCTGCCCCCAAACAGACTCAACGAGTTGACACAATCTTTCCAGGTCTAATCCCAAGCATCTGCCCCTTCCAGCCAGGCCCTACCTCCCAACAACACACAGTTCCACAGTTATCCCACTACATCTAAACACGCGAGGTTTTGGGGGCACGCTCCTGATCCAAATCATAGCATCAGCCAGCCACAGGTAGGGCTGTCACCCTGCAAGTCTGCAAAGCAAGAGAAGCCTTGCTGAAGGGCAGTGAGTCAAAAAGGAAAAGCCAAATGCAGATAGTAAGGTGGGGAAAGCTCTTGACTTGCATGATGAGAGCCATGTGACCCTAGACATACTGGAACCCAGCACAGAAGACCTCAGAAGATATTTCTTCCAGCCTGGATCCAACTGGCTTCTGCAACCACTCTCGGGCTTCAAAAGACATGAGTGTGCATCTGCGGAACAATGCCCCTTTGAGTAAACATATTTACAGGTTTTCACACAAACCACAAATAAAGAAGTTATAGGTGGGGATGATGAATGAGGCTGAGAAAGAACCAAATCACCTTAGCCCAGGAAGGAATCTTTTGTCTACTCTCAGAGAAAAAGGAGGTATTTATAAGCTTTCCCTCCTGATTCCTATCAAGCCCAAGTGGGAGAGGAAGATGGGGAGGAGACAGAAGAGAAAGCTGGGTTCTCTCCCTGGCAGATCTATAACCCAGCTCTGCAGAAAGGCAGCTCCTCACACTGGACTCACCCCGCCACCTCTCCAGCTGGGCTTTGCCCAGCCGTCTCTTCCCAGATCTCACCCTTGACCACAAGACACTCTGACTAAGCTGATAATAACCTAGGGATCTAATTCTACCAGGCTCATTAGGGATTGGCTATTAGGAAAACATCTAGCCTCAGAAGAAAATTTAGATTTCTCTCTACCACACAAATCCTTATAACCTCCACTGCACGGCCCCATCAGAACAAAAGCATTCTAATCTTCCAATGACAATATTATTCCACTCCAACCCACAGCTTAGGCCAACAAGCACACACCCAACCAACAGATTGTCAGAACAAAATCCCAAACGGTTTTCTTTCCAGAACTCTGGAGTGATCCACACAGGGCCTCTCACTGAACCTGTTTTAGTTCAGCAGTTGGCCAGGAAATGCCAAGCTGCCTTAGCTCCAAGTTTCCAGGTAAGTGTGCACTGCTGAGGATCGAGGGAGGCTGGAGCAGGTCTGGGTAGTTGGAAAGGGTGGGAGAGGAGACAGCACAGGGAGGGTGCCGAGTATGCAGCAAGGCAGGGCACCCAGCTAGCAGGGCCACTGTGTTCAGCCTTCTCACTGCTGGTAGGGTGTGCGAAGTGGGCACATCACACAGATGCAACAATCACCCAGCACGCAGGCCAGGGCTTGATTTACTCATTCTGTGTTCATTCTCATCGCTCAGTCAAGCAGGCAGTGATTATTAATCTTCACTTCACACATCAAAGTTACCCAGAGTCACAAAACTAGAAAGTTGCCTTCTGGGACATTCAAACCAATGCAAATACCCTTTCCTGTCCCATTCTTTATCCCCCACCGTGTCAGGTCTCAAGCTGAGCTCTGTTTGGAAGGTGTTAGAAAACTGGCTCCCAACTTCCAAATTCTAGACTCTCTTCCTTCTGCCCAAATGTAATAACTTTTCTTTAAAGTAAAAGTCTCCACAGGTCAACAAAATAATCTTATTTTGAGAGAAGGTCATACATGAATGTAAGCATCATAAGGACAAAGAATGTTGCTTTGTTCACTTCCAAGTTCCTAGTATCCAGACAGTGCCAGACACAGTTTGACACACAGTACAACACAAAATTCTGTATTGAATAAACACTCTCTGATATTGCAGATTACAAAATTTTCATGGTTTCCTGCTCAAATCCCTTTGCAAAAACAAGACAAGATTTCAAGAGCCCTCAACTATAATGAAGTAGTTATATACACACAGCCTGACTTGGGTATGTGCAGTCCTCAGGGGACCAGGCTACCCTCAACAGACAGAAAGACATCTGTTGTCTCATTGGGTTGGGGTCAAGGTATATTAAGGACCTTCTTGCAACAAGATTATGAAAAAATGTTTGTACTAACATTTTAACTTCTTGACTTATGGGATAAAATAAATTCACTATATACTTGAAAGTGTACATGAAATTCAGCACAGATGCAATTCGGTTTTAATGAGGAGGAAAAATGGAGCAGATGGAATCCATTTTCAAAGACACCTGTAGTTCAAAGAAAATTCACATCTGAAAGCAAGTGATTTAAATGTTACAAACTGGTATAAGCTCCTGGAGACAACTCTTATGTCACTTCTATAAGGATATGACTGTATTTGGGAACTTCATTTCTCTTGTTCCAGCCCCACCTCTACTCCTTTTCCTTCTCCCACAATCTTGCCATTCTTGTCTTCAATCTACAGAGTGGATCACCTTTCAAGAATGCACAAAGAAGCCTCTCAAGGACACAACCGATACCCTCTCCTCACTCTCTATAATATTGTAAAAAACAAATAAATTGGGAGGATATTTTTATGATTATCTCATCAAGAATGATTTGGTCAAGCTCTTGTCCAAAGACAAATAATTCAAGACAGACTGTTAGCCATCAGTGAGTAGCTCACATTATCCTCATCCAATGGAAAGGGTTGATTTTATTAAAAAACAAAAAGGGAAAAATGAACCTAATAAATATGGTTTAATGTCTCCAAACTCGGGGCTGTGGCCTGGTAAGGTCTGTGGCCCTGGGAGGACCAAGCCAGCAGGGCAGATGAGCAAAGTTCTGCCTCCTGTTAGTGTGTTCCTATGAAGTCCAATGTCACTGCTGATCCGACCAAAGATAGTGCTTTACTCCCTGGTCCTTGGGAGAATGGTCTTCAACTAACCTAGTCCCCAGTTTCTGATGTCAAAAAAGGTTGAGGACACTCATAAACAACATTCCAAGGTGTCCTGGAATGAGAAGTAAAAACCAGGCATGAATAAACATTTTACCTACACACTCTGGTTAGCTAAAGTCAGTGAGTACTGTTGAGATTATTCTTTTGAACAAGACCTCAGGAAGCAACATCAGGGCTGCAGGAATAGCACAACAGCTAGATGCTTGGCTAGTAAGCACACGGTCCTGAGTTTGATCCAAGCATCACATAAACTGGGCATGGTTGTGCATGCCTATTATCCCAGCACTCAAGAAGCTGAAGCAGGAGGACTGCGGTGAGTCTGAAGCCAGTTTGGGCTATTGAGTGAATCAGGACCAGCATGAACTACAGAATGAAACCCTGTGTCAAAAAAAAAAAAGAAGAAGAAATTACAAACCAAATTGCGGGGGATAAAATATTGCATCTTCGCTATCTCGCTTTAGAAGTGACAGGCTTTAGAGTGAGTACCAAGGTAGCTGAGGAAGTGGTCCCGGGCATTTTGCAAAGTTGCCACATCATGTTGTGTGTCCAAGGCAGCCACTAAGTGCTGAGTCATGCAAGTGAGGAAAAGACACTGCCATAGCAAAGCCAGAATTTCTTGAGCTAAACAGAGAACCTGAAACGAGAGTACAACCCTGATTTGCCATGATCCTAATCAAGGCACACAGCACCAAGTTGCTAGCCCTGCATGGTCAATTCTATTCATAGTGTCCACAAATCACGATGTTTGTCTCCTCTGTGCATCTAGAGATCATTTAACCTGAGGCCGCATCCTTGAAAAATCACCCACTGGGGTAGGTATTTGGATGCCACATGGACAGTCCTTCCAGTCACATGCCTGGTTCTGCACTTCGTGGTATCACAGTCCTGCTCAATACTACTCATTCCTTGCCAGAGGCCAGCAGGAGTAGGGTCACTGGTTCTGCCCCAGAAGAAACGTCAGGGTGGGGAAGGGAAGGACAAAATTGAGACACCATGAGCCAGCTCTAGAGCCAGAAGAAAGGAAAAAGGATCCCAAGAAGAACTTCAAGTCTATCCTAAAGAAATCCATTTTCTAAAAAGGCTTTTTTTTGTTTTGTTTTGTTTTGTTTTGTTTTTGTCCACGGCTACAAGCAACATTTCAGAGCCTTATAAGCTTCTCTCCTGGCTTTTTTTTTTTAAAGTGAATGATGATGGTACTAAGACAAAGACAAAAAGGAAAGGGAGCAAAGATAAGTAGGATGCTCAGTAGGGCTCTGGGTTCCTGTAAAAGTTTATCCTACAGGGAAAAATACAAGAGCAGAAGAAGACTGATTTTTCTGAGCTGGTGAGTAGTACACATTCCAGGCCTGATCACGCTGCCTGAGAAGGTTTCCTAAGATTCCCTGGTGTCTGTTTTGGGGAACCAGTTTAGATGCTAAGTGGTTTCAAGGATCAGTTGCCAGTGACATCCTCAAGACTTCTTGGCTCAGAAGACATAGCTCTCATCTTTGCACTGTGTTAGTCTTAGGCATGAAAACAGAACCAGCTTCCCTGCAGAATTTCTGTTCTGCCATACAACAGTGGTGTGTCAGTGGCCAGCAGGAACAGACTGACCATGTCAGTAACTCCATGCAGCCTGGAGGCTCTGGACCTCAGGATGCAAAGGGGTGGGGGGGGGGGCTTTGGAAAAGAAAAGTAATTGGGGAATAATTTTCAGAACCCACCACAAAATGAATTCAACTGCTGCGGAAGGAGAATGAACTGACCATGATGTCAAAAAACCTGGTTTTACCTTTGTCAGAGCCAGGACTGTTAGATAAGTGAAATTACTTATATCTAGTGGAGAGAAACGCTTCCTCCAAATTCTGAAGAGACATCTGAGTGAACAGACTAGGGAAAGGACTGCCTGTGTCTTCATGAACAAAACATAGGAATCTGAGAAGAACTATGGCTGACAATGTGTGGGTCGGGGAAAGAAAGCCAACACTAAGCTCTCAGAAAGAGCAGGGCCAAGGCTGGGGTAAATGGAGGTCACAGTCTCTAAAAAACAAGCAACCCAGAACCACAATGTAGAAGTATTGGAGGCTGTGGTACACAGGAAGGACCTTGGAGCCAAGACAAAAAGGGATGAAAAGAATGTGACTTAGAAATAAACTGTGATCTTTTAATGCAGATTAAAAAGAGGCAGGATTTGGGGGTTTTGTTTTTACTTTGAGATGTGTAGACCTTCTGGGAACAGGTGAGTAGAATGAGGACACAGAAACAGTTCTGCGTGTGATGAAGGCACACTTGAGACAGGGAGGCCTCCAAATGAGAGCAAAGGCATCTTGATGGGAAGTACAAAAGGGTGCGAATTCTAAATGGTCAAATTCATATTTTCAATATAACTACAATATATTGAGAAGAAGAAGGGAAAAAATGTCTTACATTTCTCAGTAAGCTTTTAAGAAAACATTCTACTGAGTATAAAGCTAAGGAAAATTCCTACAAAAGCCTGAGCTCTGGAGTGGACAAAGAAAGGTGCATCTTTCCTGGGACAAGATCTAACGTCAGCATGTCTATTCATTAGCACATTTTGGACAATTCTATGGTGAACTAGCCCAGGTAAACGAACAAGGGGAAAGCGAGTTCTTAGAACTTATAAAGGACTTTA